>NLAL01000077.1:0-73067 GCA_002374735.1 Metschnikowia sp. 13-106.1
GAGGGACAAAGTCCCACCATTTGGACTTTGTCGTGGCGCGCGCACAAATTTTGTATGATAGCATTCCCATCGTGTTAAGACTGCCATCACTTTACCATGGCCATGCTCGCAGCACCCGATGCGTTCCACAGTCAATCTACCAAAGACCAATCAACCAATTAATGACCAATTAATGGCTAATTATCGAAGAATAACCAATTATTGACCAGTTAAATTATCAGTTAATTCCTGACATTTGATTGGTACTGTGGTCATGAATTTGAATGCCATACTCGTAAACCAGAATTCATTGGTTGGGTGGGAAGTGAGACACGCCCAGCCTTTGGCCTAATGTTTCCACGAGCAGTCGCACCACTTAGACCTAGACCTAGATAGACTCGACAGACCCGACAGACCTAGACTCAGTAGTTTCCAGTAATAAGTATCACTCCTAGCCTTATTAGTAAAGATGCTCTTCACGTTCAATCCAACAAATCTAGTCAGTACATTATACCTCTGAGTATTTAGTAGTTCCTAGTAGTTCCTTAGTTGCCTTAGTTTTTCCTTGGTACTTAGACCTTCTAAGTACTTCTTAGTACTTCTTAGTACTTCTTAGCAGTACATTAGTAGGTTATACCAGTCCAATGGGTCTCACTCAGTCGCATTTCGCCCACTTCTTACTCTCACTTGGTACACCTCTCATACTCAACCATTTTCTTGACTCTCTTCACATCGGTTTCACCTCAGTTTCACTTTCACTTTCACGTGCACGTCCACTTCGTTCACGTTCACGTTCAACTTCACCTACTTCAAAAAGTCGGGGAGACGGTCGGGGTCGCCCTGCACGCTCAGTATGTCAAAACTCTCTATAAGCAACTCCACCAATATACGGCCACCGCGAGCACCTGAAAACCGCCTATACTCATCCGAAACACTGGCCAAGTTCCAGCCCTGTAGACGCCGCAAGCACCCAATCACTGCCCCCGTCCGATGCCGCCCCATTCCACAACACACAAGTAACGGGTAGTTGTCCTTGTTGCAGATCTGCTCCAAAGCACTGGCAATGGTCTTGTCGTCCAACGAGTCCCACGGATTGATGTTGGTGTAGTTGTAGTCGTTGATCAAGCCCACAAACTCGATGTTGATGCCCTTGTTCAGACAGTAGTCCAAGAAATCCTCCACGGGCTCCTCGCTGGCGAGCCAGAGAATGGTCTTGAGGTTGAGCTGCTCGAGAAATGATTGGTTGATGAGAGACGGCTGGCCCAGCCGGTAGAGCTGTTTTTCCACGGGACAGAAGTTCAAGGGGGGGATGATGCGCAGGACGGGCGCCTTGGGGAGGAGACTGGCCTTTTCGGGCTCCGTCGTGTCCACGTGGGGGTCTGCTTCTATGGCCGACGTCATGTGTGCTGGAGGTGGAAGCTCTGCCTGCCCAGTGTGTATGGGTCTTTTGGTGCGCACGTGATGTCGTACGATATCTATTCAATAAAGAATGCCCTCTAGTCACATCAGAAAAAAAAAAACAGCGGCTTATTTATGATTTCTGGATTAAACAAATCGATGTACGTCTTCTAAGTAACTTGTTCTATTATGATTGTTCCTGTACACAAGGCACCTATGGTTCTAAGCCAGACCTATGAGACTACAGTGCAATCTCTTTAATAAACAAATACATATATTTATATTTATATTTATATATAAACAAGCGGTTCACGGATGATACTGGTGGCAAATGGTATGAATATATGAATATAATTGGAACAAAAGTGAAAGAGTAGCAAGTTACATTGTGATGGTTATGAATGGTGGATAGAAAGGGCTCCTGCACACATACCAGGTAGTCTCACGAAACAGCCAGCGTACACTTCTACTCCACCAGTATGAGCAAGAAAGAAAGCACCAAGAAAGAGGTCGTGGCCAAGAAGGCCGCCGCATCCGTGGCCGCCAAAAACGCCGGTGCAGCCAGTCGAATTGATCTAGATGGTTCCAAGAGAAAAAGTCTGCTGCTCTCCCAGAACGTCCGAGACGTCATTGCTGCAGTCAACACCACCCACAACAACTACATCCATACGTTGAACGGACGCTTGAAGCTCATCGATGTGTTTTTGGTTTTTCTTGTGGCCTTGGGCGCCTTGCAGTTTGTGTATGTGTTGATCATTGGCAACTTCCCCTTTAATGCATTCTTGGGAGGCTTCATTGCGTGTGTGGGCCAGTTTGTTTTAACGGTGAGCTTGAGATTGCAATATGCTTCAATTGAGCCGGAGAAGAGCGCCAGTGCTGGGTCTGAAAAGCCGTTTACCTCCATTTCTCCGGAGCGGGCTCTTGGCGACTATGTGTTTGCCAGTTTGATCTTGCACTTCATAGTGTTCCACTTCATCAACTAGATCTACGATCAATAAGACAAGCATGACAAGCATGACATTAAAATTCTCTTGTATCTCGTATCTTTTATTGATTCTATAACGTCGTATCATCATCTACCTATCTTCTACTTTTCATTGTTCGTGGTATTATTAGATCTAAGTACTAGGATTTCAGTCTCAGTACAGTATCACCACAGACACTCTGGGTTATTCCTTAGAATTGACCCATAGATTTAACGTGCTCTAGAAGACTTATACGAAAATTTAAATAATACCAATTTGATCAAAATGAACTAGTAAAGGTCGTGTATTGGAGAGGTGTTCTGTCATGTTGGTATTCGTCTCAGCTACTGCGCACTCTAATGGTACTCTACATTGACCACAGCATGACCTCTAAACCCCAATAAAAATTCGGGATTTTTTCTACTTCAATCCCCTACTCTATATAAATTACACTATATACTTTACTGTCTTTTTTTTGGGAAAAAAATCGACAGAGTGTTAGTCACAGAACACCGGTGCGTATCTGGCTGGGTGCAACAACAAAGTACCCAAAACAGTCGAATGTAGATTTGAAGAAGTCGAATAAGCAACGAGAGTTGGGGCATCAGGTTTCCCAGAAATTGAATTTGGTGAGGTTTCCAGGTGTTGGGTCGTACTAGAAGAGACGAACCTCATAGTATAACCAAGATAGATGTACACTTAAGTAAAAGTATTCGTTATTGATGGATTATGAGTTTCCAGAGTGGGAATTTTACGAAACCTTTTGGTGGGTCTGGTTTTTTGACGCAACTTTATAGTCAGTAGATCATTCAGGAATGATGCCAAGGCTGTCTTCATCGAGCGGAAGTGGTCCTGTGGTTCTATTCTTTTCTCTCAAGGGAAAATGGCTAAATATCTTTTTGATGTTTTCAAAAAAATGCATTTTCAGACTTGGACTGACTGAAGATCTTTTCCATCGAATCTGGGACGATACCATCACGGAATTTGGAGAGATACAGAATATCAATGATGATCCTCCTAATAACTTTTCTAGGGAACCTTTCACCACAGGGCACTATTTGGTATCACTTGTAGGAGCACGTACCGAATTTTCAAATATCGACGCTTTACATGAAATTCCCCAATCCCCAATAATATGCTGAGGCACAGAGGTCAAAAGGCTGGATCTTCTGGAAGGAAGCTTGCAATGCCGAGATAAGGCGTATGAAGAAACCCAAATCTTTTTCCCGTGAACCTCTCCTCCATGTGTCAAACCTATAGGGTGACGTTGGGGTCTGGGGCATTTTTTGAAAGAAAATTTTACCAGTAATAGAGTACTAATTTACTAGACACATTGGTTTTTCTATACTATGACTATGACTATGACTATGACTATGACTATGACTATGACTATGACTTGTAACAAAGTACTGAGGGAGACATGCCAACAAGCCTTCTAAAACAGACCCTTCAAAACCTTTCGTCGCTATAACGAGACTATGGATCCATACCTTATGGTATGACACAAGCACTGGATCTCAAACCATGTACTCTATGTGCCATCTGTTTCCCATTTTGAGGAAACAAAACTACAAGTCTACATCATGATCTATAATATACACTATACTATGCTTTACACTATACTATGCTGTACACTATACTATGCTTTACACTATACTATGCTTTACACTATACTATGCTTTACACTATACTATGCTGTACACTATACTATACCATTACTCTAAAGTATTGTGTGATACTTAACTATTGTCGTGGTGCTTTATACTTCACTGTGGTTACTGTGTATTCTTAACATACGCTTAATATAAAACTTAAAGATACTAAGTTGGTTGGAAGTCGGTTAGTAGTCAGCAAGTCATAATTCACCAAGGCATATATCTTCCGCGAGTTGGCGTATACTTATTTTGAATTAATAGTATCTTTCACTACCACTACACGCCATTCTTTACTCCATACCTCTCTATAAACTGTACTGCTCCATACTTCTCTATAAACTGTACTGCTCCATACCTCTCCATAAACAGTACTACTCCATAAACTGTACATAAGTTGTTTAGATGCTGTTCTATACAGTGTGATGGATTTAAGTCACTAGTATGAATCAGAACATCTCTTACTGTTCAATACTATAGTCTATGTTTATACTACTCTATGGACTATAGTGAATGGTACTTGAAGTCGAGTTCTTCTTTTATAGGTGGTAACAAATATACTAACCAGTGACAGTGCTACATTCACAGTAAATACGATCAAGACAGCAAATACTACTCATAATGTCAATATCAGTGTCATTACGTTGATACAATTGATACAGATGGTCTTCAATTTGAACCATCTTGTACAGGACTAATTGTACACTATTGTTCTAGGGTACTAGTTGGTGTATACCAGGGCTAATAACCTAGGGTTCAAAGCAGAGCAGAGAGAGCAGAGAGAGCAGAGAGAGTAGAGAGAGTAGAGAGAGCGTGTTAGTGGGTATAATAGAATTATAAGGTACTTAAGATGTATCGGGGCTCCTAACCACATTAACTTGTACAGGGCTTCTAACCAAAACTACAGCCTTAGATACAATATGTTTGGCTTAAAATGATACAATTACGCTGATAAAATAGCTCTGCTGTAGCCAGCTCTTCTCAAATAGGTCAAAGGTTCGATTCTACACTGAAGTAACTGAATTATTAGACTTACTACTTGCTGAGATTGATGGTCATATCATTGGATGATTTATGGCGGACGAATGAATGATACATGATATATGATTTAATGAACAAATGAGTGATTATTAATGGAAGAACACCTTTTTTTCTATATTCCAGTATTGTGAATATGATGTTAGTACCATGAATACGAGGCTAGTACCATGAATACGAGGCTAGTACCATGAATACGAGGCTAGTACCATGAGTATACTAGTAGCACCATGTGTATACTAGTAGCACCAATGGTTTGTAATTATGGCTTTATCTCTTATGAAGTACTAACATACATGTTAATGTCTACTAGTAGGATCTACAGTGTCTGTAGTGTGTATAGTATTTAGTGTCTAGACATTAACATCTACAGTCTATATATCAATGTCCTGGTGTATATAATGTATATACGGTACCTAAAGAATCTAGGTTCCCAAGATTGGAGCTACTTATAGCCGGTTCGGCATTATACGTCACCTACGAAAATCCTGAGGATATACGTGCCAGTCTAAAAAGAGACATACTCAGAATGCTGGTCTAGCAGAACATATAGACATTAACTCTAGTAATAGTAAAGCATAATACTATAGAGACTGTTTAGTACATAACTGTAACATGTAGGCTATGTGGAGTACTTAACTAGAACACATAGAAACGAATCAAAAGTACCTCACGTGAGCAAACAAGCTCTGGGGTGTGAGCAGAGCCATGCCCATTGCCATTGACCGTTTGGTTTGAATCAAACCTACGGCGTATAGGAAGCCTCGTATATTAAGAGTACAATATTACAGCGGGTTTGTTATACAATAACACAGCAGCCGGCCTTGCTCTTCTGCTCCACAGCAGAAGGGGCCTTCTGGGCCTTTCTCTGGGTAGTAGCCGGGGTGGAGGCATTAGGAGGAGTCAGAGGCTTAGCAGGGGAAGCAGCAGCAGCAGTGGCAGGCACGGTCTTGGAGTTCTTCTCAGAAGAAACATCCAGAGTGTCTTGAGGAGCCACAGGGTCCACCAGCTCCACGGGAGGAGGAGGAGCAAATTTCTTTTCGTTGATGTTGCGCACCAAGCCGTAGAAAGCCTCCTCGACATTGATTCTTTGCTTGGCGGAAGTCTCCAAGAACGGCGAGTTGATGGACTTGGCAAACTCCAAGCCCTCTTCGTAGGATACCTGCCTCTCGCCCTCCAAGTCACACTTGTTGCCCACCACCAACACAGGCACGTTCTCCAGGTCCTTGACACGCTGGATCTGCTCGTAGAACAGTTGCAATTCGTCCAACGAGTTGCGCAGGTTGATGGCATACACAAGCAAAAAGCCCTCTCCGGTCCGCATGTACTGCTCCCGCATGGCCGAGTACTCCTCCTGGCCAGCAGTGTCCAAGATATCCAACATCACCTCCTCGCCGTCCACCACACAGGGTTTTCTGTAGGAGTCCTCGATGGTGGGGTCGTACTCGTCAATGAAGTGGGACTGGATTAACTGGATGGTGAGGGCAGATTTACCCACACCTCCGCCTCCAACCACGACTAATTTATATTCCTTGACCATAGTAGTAAAAAAGTAATCCGCAGCGGTAGTTCGTAAGTGCACGAAGGAAGAAGAAGCTCTGGAGCGGAGAAGCTAAAAAGGGCGCTGGGGGAAGGATGGAGTAAATAGTCGAGGGACGGATTTCAGTGACGACTTTTTCGTGCGGTGCGTACTAGTGCGCCCAAAGCAGCACCGCAGCTGCGCAGCGTTCTGAGGCCGGCAGAGTGTCCGGCAGAGTGTTCGTGTCCGGCAGAGTGCCCGTTTTCTGCACACAGGCGAGGAGCAGCGAGCCACCCACAGCAGCCACGAGGTGATTTTAGGGGAGAGGAGGGTGAGCCGGAGATCACGTGCCACGGGCCCTAATGCCTTTGCAGAGGGGGAATTAGAGTATGGTTTTTGTTACAAGCTTGTTTTGGCTCTATTTGCCTGGTGCTTGATGCTGGTGCTTAAGTTTAAAAATGGCCTGGCCTCCCTTTTTGGGCATTGTATAAACACCACTTTACGTTATGTACCGCACTCGCCCACCTGGTGACTAAATGGGGGAACAGCTGTAAGAGAAATGAGAAGGAGAAGAGAAAAGAGAGAAAAGAGAAATAAGCGAGAGCAAAAATAAAAATAGAAAAGAAAAGAAAAGTGAAAAAAGTGAAAAAAAGTGAAAAAAAATAAAAAAAAAAAAAAATATCACCTTTAAAGTCACCTTAAAAATCACCTTTAAAAAAAAAATGCCACCTTAGAGTATCAGAGTTTACTACTTAGGTTTAGTATTAGGGGAACTACCTAGTACTGGGTATTGGAGTAGCTTTTGGATTAGAGGTGTTAGTCTTAGACTAGATTACAGTAGGCATAGTTAGGCTAGATTGAAGTACGTATTATTAGAGGAGCATAATATTAGTGGTCTATGGAGAGGTTATTGGATTGGATGGGAGGAGCTTGGGGAAAAATAAAAGCGAAAAAAGAAGAAAAAAATACGAACTGCCGGAAAATCCATCGTCTGCGCAGGTTATGGTCTTACGAGACTGTTCAATGTCACTCTGTTGTTTCCGCTGTTTCTTCTCTTCCTCCTTCGTTTTTTTTTCTCTTTCTGCTTGGCCATTTGCCTTTTTCGGCCTCCATCCTTTTATCATCGTTCTACCCTTCCAAGGCTCTGGGGACTTGGGCACGTTGATGTGGTGTTCCATTCCTAAAATGGACATGCACGGAATTAAGAGCGCGCATACCGACGTCACCCCAACTGCTACCTAGACGAGGCATAGACCGGCAGTTGGGCGAGCGAGGCGAGCATGAGACCTTTCATGCTTCATGTGCCTGCCTGAATTCCGGTCTGTCTTTAGCTCTTGATTTGGTTTCGGAAACTCGACATGTTTTTTGTTTACTTTGCTTGTGGCTTTGCGGCCGCCTCTCGACTGGTGGAGGTGCAGTCTCGCTTCCGAATAGTTGTTGTGGTTATGGTAATCCCAAGCGAGCCCCACTTAATCTTGGACGACTCGTACTTGCGCTTGCCGTGGGTCTTGCATACAGCTCCTGCGCCTGACGCGGTCGAAGGCTGCCGGCCTTTCATCTTCACCTGCCCGTACCTTTTCACTGCTCCTGCCACTGTAAAAAATGGGCCTTATCCAAATCAAATCATCAGGCAATCTCACCCCACTTGATCACTCACACAAAAATATGTCTTTCTGCAATCATCACAAAAAAAACATGGCTTTCTGCAATCACCCATCTAAAAATAAGCATTGTTCAATCGCCATTTAATTGAGACCACCATTTATTCATTAGTTGCAATTATCACTGTCATCAGCCATACTTAACAATGAGTGTCCCGTAATGAGGCCACAGCTTTGAGCTCAAAATTAAGCTGATCAACCTTCGCTGATTAACCATTGGCTGGCCACCCGCAATTTGATCAACTGACTCTGTTGAACCTGCTCCTTATCCTGACTTCTTTCACCTTCTACTTCTTAGCCTTTTTCATCTTAGCCACACACTCGTCACAGTACCATTTGCCCTTAGGTGGGTTCTTGAACCCAATGCATGGCAAGTGGAACCATTCCCGCAGACACGTCTCGCCATCACATCCCACCATCTCTCCAAATGAAACCTGGTTACAGTAACAGTACGTGGGTTCTTGCCCACTGGACCCACTGTTGCTAGGTTCATCTCCCCTCTCTTGCTTGGGCTTTCCATTGGCCTTTTTCTTGTCCTTGTCACCAAACACGGGAGCACTTGTCTTTTCATTCTCCTTGCGGCGTCTTTTGTTGTTGCTTTCTGCAACCGGCGTGGTATCTCTTGCATTCCCCTTCCGCTTCTTCCCATCCTCATCCTCGTCGTCTTTATTAGCCCTCTTAGCCGCGATAGCCTCTCTTCGACTCTCGGATCGTTGCAGGTTCACCGTCTTGCCTGCATCAGATGCTCCCTGGGGATCCACGATGATGGCCCGGTGGTTGTAAGGGCCAAGCCTCACACTCTCGGGAATTTCGTTGTTCCCGATAATCACTTTGTAGTCGTTGTTGATGCGGTACATGTGCTTGGCAATGACATCCGAAGCCACGGATGTCACATGCATCTTTTCCTCCAAGCACGGCACCACGTCGTGGATCTGCTTGCGGATTCTCTGTAGCCGCTCGATTTTGGTGAGTCTGGATGGCGCATTATCGCCTTTTTCATGAAGCGTGTCGATGTAGTTGCTGATATTGTGGTTGATCACGGGAATTGACTTGATGCACTTGGCATCAATTTCCTTGAGGAGCGTGAGATACTTGACCAAGTCAATGGGCATGGCCTCAAACGCGTCCGAGATGTCGTTGAGCCCAGGCAAGAGTTCGTTGATGTTGCTGATGTTCTGGGACTTTCTCTTAAACTGCTGGAAGTATTGGGCCGGCTTTTCTGCTCTGCTGCGGTTGACGAGCCGCTGCGACTTGGGCCGCGCTGGGAGCTCGCTGTACATATATCTGGAAACCTTGTGGTTGTTCTGGGGGTCTTGTGGCGTTGGGAAATCTTCTGGTATCGTGAGAAGGTGTCTTGAAGCGGTGCATAGTTAGGCTCAGATGCACCGCCGTGAGTGATAGGTAGGGTGTGCGCAGCTCAAACGCAGGACGATGGCCACGGGCGCGTGCGAGGCACGTGACCCATCACCTCGACACCATCACCGTTTGCGCTGATTGCAAAATGTCACGTGATATCAAGCCACTGTTAGCAACGTCTGCCGTCCGTCCAACCATCAATTGCATTATTGAATGCGCCCATGACTGTTCATTACTGCCCTCTGAATTCTACCCATAATTCGTGTAATTCCTCCATTATCTTGAAGCTTGCAAAACACGCTCTCTCACTACCCCACACTTTTGCCACTGCAAGCACTAGTCCAAGCCACTAGGTACCGAGTCCAGGGATTGCAAAACAAGCTCAGATTGAACATTGAAGTATCTTTTGTGCAAGCTTGAAAAATTTCAAGAGAGGTCCTGTCAAAAAGCGCTCTCCTGCCCCAGCATTCCGTCGCATACCATCCCCCAGCCCTCAGCAGCGCCACAGTTTTCCAAACGGGTGTGTACGCTTAGCAACAACCATTCGGGGGAAACCCAACCTCTTTCTTTCAAAACCCACGAGTTCACACCAAACACAACATTTTCTCTTGTCTTACCTCGTTGCATTCTCATCATGAGCTTCTCCAAATTCGGAAATGACTCGCCCCCGAACAGAGCCCTAACTCCGAAGGGCCTCAATTATATGCAGCGGATGTCACCTGTGGTGATCGAACACAACTATAGCTATGCCCGAGCCGGAAACTCACCGTCTGGTAAAACAGAGAACTCCAACTATATCTCCCACACGATGCGGCCATCCGAGTCGAACGAATCGGACGAGGACGCTCGCTTCCTACGTTTGGCGCACGAGGCGTTGGTGGCCACCTCCACAGAATCCAACCTTATCGTGGACCCGACAATCCAAGACCTCTTGGCCAGACTCCAGTATGTGCTGTCGCCGCACGGAAACCCCATCAGACGCTCCGAGGACATTCGGTCCAATGAAAACGGTCAGTTAATGATTCAGAACTTTTATAAAGAATTTCCTAACTTCAGTACTGATGTTTTCAGTGATAAGGAGCCATCGCCCCAGGCCCTGCAACAACAACCCAGGCACCTACAGAACCACATGTCACATCCTGAAGATAAGAAAAACGAAGACTGGAACTTCCTTCTTGAGAACTCGGTTGATGTTCTGCAGACAAAACCGCTTGAAACCCTAGGCCAGACTGTCACTGCTAAAAGAAACTTCCCCTGTAGTAATTGCAGCATGCTGTTCCGGCGGTCAAGTGACTTGAAGCGCCATGCCAAGCAACACTTGGCCATTCCCGCCAATATCTGCAGTGCGTGTGGAAAGGGTTTTGCTCGGAGAGATGCATTAAAACGCCACATGGGGACTTTGACCTGTAAGCGAAATGCTGATAAAGATCTTTATGCCCAAAACCTTGAGTATGAGCGGGAGAGGCGAAGACCAAGCGAGACCAATGACGTCGGTTGATGTTTTGACCAGGAGAATAAATGTCATAAGATCAAAAAGGTTAGAACATTGAAAATGTAATATTCACTGGCGCAGTAGTATTTGCGCATGATTGAATGATGTTGGTATGTATTGATCGTGTGTCCATAGTGTTAATGATGTAACTGTGGTTGGTTTCCATTCTCTGTTCCATGATACCTATATTCGTCACAAGGTATCTCTATTGTCATGCCTCAAAGTCTCTATTGTTATGTCTCATGGAATTGTGTTAAGGGGGACGGGTTGTTTAAATACTACAGGAGGGGTACAAATAGGGTGCTTGGCAGTTCTGTTTGTACCCCTTATGATACATTTCTGAAACACGAGAAACATATAAAAGGGCGTCTCCCACTGTTGCTTGAAGACCCGCACTTTTTCCGATGGTTGCAATTACATGCTGCGATAATTCCCTGCGCCACATGCCTCGCCTCGAATGCGCAGGCTACGTTATCAGACGCACACGGAAAAATGGTGCCGTTGGATAAGTGCACAGCTGTTAGGATGATGCGCTGGTACTGTTCTCAAATACACAAAAAAATTATACACTTGTGCCAAGAGATGTCATGATCTCGGACTATTTGGTTTTCTTTTTTTGTACCTGGTGAATTGATCCTCTTGAATATATAGTTTTGGTGGATTGGCTATTTGGACATGCATCTAGTTTGGATATTGCGAAGTCGATGTATAAAAGTTTGGATTATAGAGTAAGTAGTCGAGCAAATTATTAAACTGTCGAGGAGATTATCAAGGGAACTAATAAAGAACGAAGTATCGACTAAATCAATGATTACTGGTGTCTATGGTTGATTATGACTGACTGATTCATGTGTGAACCCATGGGAAACCATGTAAAAAATTCCACTATTGATGAATTGTATGACTAAATTGGAAATTTAATTCTATGGATTTTCTTTATTATTGAATTTTGTGATTATCATATGATTCAATATTTGAGTGGCTTCTTGATTGCCATGAATGACCATGCTTGGTGAGTACTGCGAGCCTCGGCTTAAAGGATCAAGGCCGCGTGAATGTGCTGAGGACAGGCGGAGGTGACCTCGGCTCCAAAAGAAATTCCGGCCCTGTGCGACTTTGATAGCGCATATATAAAGGCCACGGAACCCAGCACGACCGAACTCGAACCGAAATCGTGGATTGTGCCATCACCGTTACCTAAACGTTCATTAATATGTCCTCGCCAGTCCAAAGGTTACAGCAGGTGCTGCAGATCCTCGCCTCGGCTACCAGTGCCAGTGCCAGCACCAAATTCAAGATCGCCGTCATCGGCTCCGGGAACTGGGGCACCACCATCGCCAAGATCCTCGCTGAAAACACAGCTGAAAACCCCGAGCATTTCCACCGTCAGGTGGACATGTGGGTATTTGAAGAGAAGGTCAATGGACGCAACTTGACCGAGATCATAAACCAGGAGCACGAGAACGTGCGCTACTTGCCTGAGATCAAACTCCCACACAACTTGGTGGCCAACTCCAACATTGTGGAGGTGGCCAAGAGTGCCGATTTGCTTGTGTTCAACTTGCCCCACCAGTTCTTGCCCAAGATCTGTGAACAGTTGAAGGGCCATGTCAAGCCCCACACACGGGCCATCTCGTGCCTCAAGGGCTTGGAGGTGACTCCAGAAGGATGCAAGCTTTTGACTTCGGTCATTACTGAGAAGCTTGGAATTACGTGCGGAGCTCTTTCTGGGGCCAACTTGGCGCCAGAGATCTCGCGTGGTCGGTGGTCAGAAACCACCGTGGCATACCCACTTCCAAAGGACTTCCAGGGTGAAGGAAAGGACGTGGATCATGGGCTCTTGAAGTTGGCGTTCCACAGGCCGTACTTCCACGTGAGAGTGATTGAAGATGTGGCTGGAGTATCAGTGGCCGGAGCGTTGAAGAACGTGGTGGCCTTGGCCGTGGGCTTCGTGGAGGGTCTTGGATGGGGAGACAATGCCAAGGCCGCCATCATGAGAGTGGGATTGGTGGAGACCATCCGGTTCTCGCAAGCATTCTTCCCCGAGTCGAAGGCATCCACATTCACACAGGAATCGGCCGGCGTGGCTGACCTCATCACCACATGTGCCGGAGGAAGAAACGTCAAGGTGGCACGACACATGGCCGAGACGGGCGAGAGTGCAGAGGTTTCGGAGAAGAAGTTGTTGAACGGGCAATCGTCGCAGGGTATCGTCACCGCCCGCGAGGTGCACGAGTTGTTGACCAACGTGCAACGTCTCGAGGAGTTTCCGTTGTTCGAGACGACGTACCAGATCATCGCCGGAAACGAAAAGATCGAGAGCTTCCCCAAGTTGCTAGAGAGAGACTAGCTTATTTATTATAGATAGACATGCACAATACTAGATCTAAAGACACCCCTAATTAGAGAAATGTCATCCAAGCCCTAAGCCATGGTCCGACCAGGTCATTACCAATTCCTATACTACTATCTACTGCCTAGTAGGCCACTACTACAGTATACCACTTCCACTATCTACTCGTACCACCATACTTCCACTACCTACCGCCATACTTCTACTATCTACTACCTACTACCATCTACTATCTACTATCTACTACCATACTTCCATCTTCATTACACACCATTGTTCACCTTAGTTAATCAGTATATACGTGAGATACTGGGATGGAGGGACAAGAGCCACTGTAATCATAAAGTGATATACTTGGAATGGAGTATTGAATGGAAGTCTAGTATATAGTAGTTTATAAAGGAGTATGGTTTATGGTATGGTAGTGATTGCTGTACTATGGTACTATGATTTTATGGTACTATGATTTTATGATACTATGATTTTATGGTACTATGACTTTATGGTACTATGATTTTATGGTACTATGATTTTATGGTACTATGATTTTATGGTACTATGATTTTATGTGTCAGATCCGCCATGGGTAGTAACCTACCTATGGAGGGATTAGAAAGTCTCTCTGCCCGATCCTATTTAGGGCTACTACGAACGCCGTGAGACGGCTTTCGACCACCAACAATGATGGCCCTTTTTCGAAGATGCCAAGAACAATCATCACCATTGTTCTTGGTGAAGAGTTTTCACTGCCACGTTTCTCTTCAAAAGCTATATAAACCGCACTGGTTCTTCTTGGTAAGGAACCATCAACGGATAAATAGATAACGTAGTACAATACGTTCAACAAGAATCTAACATTAAGGTACTATGATTTTATGATACTATGATTCTATGCCTACAGTCTACTATGGTACTATGATTTTATGGTACTATGATTTTATGATACTATGATTTTATGATACTATGATTTTATGATACTATGATTTTATGATACTATGATACTATGATTTTATGGTACTATGACTTTATGGTACTATAATTCTATGGTACTATGATTTCATGATACTATGATACTATGGTACTGCACCTTCCAGGTACCTTTAGGAGGTCGAAGACAATATCCAGAGGTTTCTCAATCCGCCCAGTTCTTTGGTCGTGAGCCGTGACTCGAAGTGGACACTGACACGGACGGGCAGACAGGCAACTTGATCAAGTGTTGACAAGAATAGACATTTGTATTTAAGACAATCCAGAACAGATTGTATTGACAGTCTTAAACGTAATCCTATAAATCACCGTGAGAGCTACCGACTTGGTTACATGAATATATGTGAATGGAGCTATAAACTAGATCCAAATTACGATCCATATCGACGAGACGTGCGATTCCCAACAAGAAGAGAGAGAGAGATAAATCCAATTCACAAAAATCATTTACAACCTTACAATCCAAACAATTATTACTGAAGGACAAGAATGTCGCAGATTACAATTTTGAAATATTACAACAGAAGCAGAAAGAACATGCTCAATTATTATCGCTAAAGATACAACTATGATATCATCGTTCTAGGATGAAACTATTGAAGGCTTAGGAGAGTTAATTAGAAACCTCCGTTAATGAAAAGTGCAAAGGATATCTCTGAATTGAATCAAGAGGATTACGTTTAATTTACTATTGAGATTAGATACAACTCGATGGACAATTGATGAGTTGGACAACAGTTGAATAAAAGATGATGGAACACAATTTGAGAAAGTTATGATATGAACAAGAAGAACTTGAGTGTATTTTTCAGAGGTTTCTATGTTGAGAGTTGTAATATACACTCCCGTAATCTGGAACAGTTATCACGTTACTTTCAATAAGTCATGTAAGTGTGGGACTCTAATGACCATCCCAAACGACTTATATTCTTATCTGTATCTAATATTATACTAAGAGATCCCTGTATCTTAACACCGTTGTTTCGAAGATCTCTTATAAGGATATTCTCGTCAATTCTTATACGCTCCAGCTTTTTTCCCTCTTCAGTCTCTTACTGACATTGTCTTCTCCAAGACAATGCCTAGACATTAGACGAGAGCTTAGACGAGCACTCAGAGAGGCTTTGCTTCTCTTCAACAATACTCTTTATTGTTTCATTTGTATACAATCACATGAACATGCAGTACACCTGCGTTACCGATTCCTCAAGTTCAACATTCTAAACATTTACATGATAGATTAGAACAATATGATACTGATTGTGATGTTATTAATTATTACGAAGTTATCATAAAACAAAATGCTTCTGCTAACATTTTGGTGACTCCTAAATCTATTGGTTATTCTATGTCTTTTGAAAACGATGATAGAGATATTATTAAAACTAGATAAGGGAAGTCCAGGTATTGGACTAGGATATCGTACCATACCATATCCAGTAGTCGAGTTGGATCTACTACTACTACTCCAAAAAACTAAAGCTAGATATTTGATCTGAGACTGCCTGCAACCCAAAATATCGTCACCTCTAAGCTCTTGCTCAGCAAGCAAAATAGTAAAAAGTTTGGAAAAGTTTAACTCTCGTCAGTGCTCTGAACATTGATTTACCGATACCGTTGGACCAAACCATGTATTCTATCATAAGCTAGAGTCTAGTATGAGTCACTGAGATACACTGACCTTTAACCGTGTATACTACTACTACTACTACTACTACTACTACTACTACTACTACTACTACTACTACTACTACTACTACTACTACTACTACTACTACTACTACTACTACTACTACTACTACTACCACTAATACTATTACTACTACTACTACTACTACTATTACTACTACTATTACTACTACTATTACTACTACTACTATTACTACTACTACTATTACTACTATTACTACTACTACTATTACTACTACTACTATTACTACTACTACTATTACTACTATTACTACTACTACTATTACTACTACTACTACTCTATGTCCACAAGGTACATGACTCGGGTTTGTTGACTACTATAAGCTCTACTCTTGGTAGTGATTTGAAACCTAATGACGGTCGAATCCGAGGCTTTACAGAAAACACTTATGCTATGAATAGATTCCAGTATTAAGAATTTTTTCCAGAATAATCTGACTCCTCTGCCACACCACACTAACTTCACACCACACTAACTTCACACCACACTAACTTCACTATTCTGGTATCACTCAGCAATGCTTGATTGTTAGTGGGACCCGCATTCCCCTTCTTCGGTTACAGTAGAAACGGGTTTTATTTCAGACCCATCTAGCCCGTCAGTATGTGTAGTACCCAACCTAACTATGGCTCTTTGGTGTGATTTCAATTGGCCTGGAGCATAACATTATCAGCATGAGACTTTTACATAAGACACAAAGATTATTACCAATATTGCTAAGGCCGACCATGTGGCCAAACTTGGAACCAAAAGGTTTGCCATGTGTACTAGTTCGGTGTAGAAATCATAATTTAGCTTCTAATGTGTAAGGTGTAGAGAGTACGGGTCCCTATGCTAGTAGAGTATAGTGTTCTATAGTATAATAGTATATACAGAATAGTGCAGTGTAGTTATCGTGTTATCGTGTTAAGTGATTTTTGTTTGAACACATTTTTTGGGTATTGTTGGATTACCAGGATTATCATGAACTATATTGAATGCGCACATGAAACTACACACTTAAGTAGCCAGGAAAAATTACACACTAATTTGTTTGAAAAAAGAAATAGTTTCGAAATCACCGGATTTAAAGAACTATTGTCCAATACCAAAATTCCCAATTTCTAGCTTTCTGCATTGCCACACCCCACTAACTGATTTAGGTCTCAGTGGCTTGTATACACCCCACGCATGAACCCTCTGATTTCGGAAAGCATCCCATATTGAAGCTTGTGTGGAACGGAAAAGCCATTGTATACTTTAGGAATGTTCCCAAAAGGAATTTACTGGAGCCAGAATTATACACAGGATGTTCTGGCACTAAGCTTTGGACAATGACGTCTTGTGTAGTGAACACTAGCATTGCACATGCTACATATAATGCTACATTTCCAACAATTGAACATTCCCGATTGACCAAAAATCAGTGTCTAGCCCTGGACCACTATAAAGTATAGCCTTACTGTGTATTCAGTGTATAGTCCAGATTACAGTCATAGTTTCCAGTGTGCCGTGTGCAGTACCGTACAGTGTAATTAACAGTCTACATTCAACAACATAAATTTAACAGTTTAAATTACAACATACATTCAACAACATAAATTCAACAACATACATTCAACAGTCTAAATTACAACATACATTCAACAACATACACTCAAAAACATATATTCAAATGTATATTGTACAATACAATCTAAAATTTCCGAGTTTTTCGGAGAAGTGTTTTAGGATAAGTATTTCAGTTACTATCCAAGTAGTAATTCATTTATAGTATGACTCCGTACAGTCCGCATCCACTAGCTCTGAAGTGTACCTGTCGTGTCTGTAAATCTATTTCTCCAGTCTATTTGTTTTTACTCTGTGCTTCTAGCTAGTATACACTCCAGAATTTACAAGATTCCATACTTCCTACGGACAACCATGTTGTGAGACATTACTGGTATTTTACTCCACGTGAAGTTAGTATTAGTCAGTGGTAGTTAGTAGTGTGTAGTATAGAGTATAGAGTAGTCTAAAGTAGTAGTCTAAAGTAGTAGTCTAAAGTAGTAGTCTAAAAGAGTAGTCTAAAGTAGTAGTCTAAAGTATAGAGCTTGGAAGATAATAACAACTTCTCACTTCGAATTGACCGTACAAAAGATACAGATACGTATATACCACCAGAGCATTTTTCAGTGACTCAGCCTTAATGAACAAGCACTTACGATGACCATGACTAGTTTTCAGAACAATCTAAGGTTTTAAAAAAGAAGGATACTTTTTTGCCTTCCAACGAAAAGTTCATACAAGTTTAATTCCAAAAAAAAAAAAAAAAAAAAAAAAAAAGGCCAAAAAGTAGTGCTGGTTATGAGCCCCGCACCTCACTTTCTCCCAGAACAGTACCCCACTACTCTCCACCAATCAATCGTATTATCAATCGTATTTAATGTCCAGGTGTAGAATACTTTTGTTACGGCCTTATTAAAGTGCTAGCACCTCCCCTGATCTGGGCTAGTTCAAAATAGAGCTATTCCAACTCAGCTAAACCACATACTATACACTACACTATACAATATAACCTATATACTATACACCATAACTTATCTATATGATGTGTGGATGGGGATTTTCGATTTTAGAGTTTTATAGGTTTTGATGTATTTCTTCCCAGTTATTAATGGCGTTGTTTGAAAATTTTCTATATACACTAGAATGTAAAAGGTAGACTTCCACTTTGAACCACAGTGCATTGAGAATGTTTAACTCGTTTTCTACACTTGCTTGGTATTTTCACTACTTTCTTGATTCGAGGTTCCATGATTCGATGTCCACTTTAAAACTCGAAGCTAGTACCGTCTATCACAGTCTGTCACAGTCTGTCATAGTCTCAACAAATAGTCATACCGAATGCCCAGCCTGATACCTACGCTATTTTCGTTTCTGCATTAACGTCTTGCAAAAGCACTTTAGCCAAGTTAGTATACAAGGAAAAGAGACTTGGACGTTTTGTCGACCTCAATTCCCCAGCCTTTCCCAAACTCGGCCAAGACTGCAGAACCCATGTGCATTGATTGGGGTGTTGTGCACAGCCATGGGGAGTCAGGGTATTTCACCAGCAATTATTCGCTAACGTCGTATGAACGAAGTCTATGAAAGGCGATTGTATGAAAGAAGTCTATGAACGGCGATTGTATGAAAGAAGTCTATGAAAAAAAGGAGTTTCTTTGAAAGAAGTCTATGAAAAAAAGAGATTCAATGAACGAAGTCTACGAAAAAAAGAGATTCTATGAAAGAAGTCTATAAAAGGAGATTCTATGAAAGAAGATTCTTGCCAAGTATTGGGGCGGAAATTACTAGCCAACGCTCCAAACTCACCCTAGTTCAATGCTTACCATAATGTGGAATAGGAGTAGCTCTTGGTGAATCTGAGTCTTTCTGACTCTTGAATGCATTTAAAGGAGACGACTGATGTGCTTATAAAAAGCATAGTTAGATACGGACTTATATTTGGAGCCTAGCAATTTGTCTAGAGCAGTAGGCAGTGGAGAGTGACTCAAGTATTTTATGTGGTGGTGTATTTATCTGTTAGTATGTGGTGGTATATTTATCTGCTGATATGTGTCGGTGTATTATCTGCTGATATGTGTCGGTGTATTATCTGTTGATATATATTACTATCTGTTAGTATATTAACTGTTACTAATGTTACTTGTTGAATGATCTGATCTGGTCAGCTCTCTATCACCGCCAGTACTCACAAGCCTATGTCCACAATGGCCATGTAGGTTCAATGATGTACCCACTGTCCACCATCACCAGTCTTATGATTTTGGGAACACTTTTCAGACTGTAGACTGAAGACTGAAGACTGTAGACTATTTCAGGCTGTTTGCTGACTGTTCTTGGGTCTGATCGAGTTTAGGCTTCTTGGCCTTGTATTTGACCAAGAACTTGTCCATCCACTCGCCGCAAAAGACCTTAAGCTTCTTCACTTTAGCCCCGTCCAACTCCCTGGGCGGAATGTTGTTCTCTTTCTTGGCCTCTTTGGCTGCGAGCACCTTGACCAACTCGCGGGCACAGCCCTTGAGATGATCGTGCCCGATTTCCACCTCGTGTTTCTTGATAAGGTTGGGCACATGCCGTGCAAGAGTTTTTGTCCACAAGATTTCGGGCGAGACCGGGGTTTTCTTCTCCTTTTCGGTTCGGTTGGCCAACTCCTTGCGCCGCCTCCGCTCCTTGAGCTTGGCTAGACGTTCGGACTTGGCCTGCTCTTCAAGCCGCTTCTTCTCCTCCACGTCCAGCTGTGCCTGAGCAATGAGGCTCTGGAGCAACTTTTCTTTTTCACGCACCTCGTTGAACTGCTCCTCCTTTTGCTTTCGGAGGAGATCCTCGTGTTTCTTGGCGAAATTGTCCTCGTGTTTCTTTCCGTAGCCGTCTTTGGCATGAATGTCTTTTGTGTGGCCGTCTTTGCGGTGGACGTCCTTTTTATCTTTCCCATGGCCATCTTTCCCCTCTTTTCCTGAAGACCGTGCTTCTCGCTTGGGCTTCTTCTCCTGCTGCAGCCTGGGGCCCTTGGGCAAGTCCGTGGGCTTCTCCCACTTGGAAATACCCATGGCTTTGTTGTAGTAATAGTAGGTGCTGGAGCTGGGGTCCAACGCCTTCTGCCATCCTTCTGGCAATATCTCATCGTCGTGGGCTTCTTCTGTTCGTATAGGCAGCTCAGACCGAGGGTTACGCCCATAGAGTGGCGACTGCAGCCTGGCGTCTTCTCTGGCAGAAACGTTCTTCGGGATGCGGTATGCCATCTGTAGCTTGCTCCACTCGTCCAAGAGCTCCTTGGCCAAGCGGTGGATCTGCTCGTTCTTCAGCGTCTCCACTATCTCCTGCACCACGCTCTCGATCTGCGACAGCTCGATCTTGTTCCTGGTCATTGATGGCCAGCGACGCAACGTCAGTAGGATCTTGACCACAAGCGGCTCGTTGGCATTGTTCTCCTTCATCACCCGCGATAACGTCTTGTAGCCGTGGAACTTGACTATGAGCGAGTTGATGCGTGGGTCTTCGGTCAAGTACACCCTCTCAACCAACTTCTGCACTATGGTAGGCTCCTCGGCCTTCATCAAAGCACTCATGGCCCGCGTCACGTCTGTATCCGTTAAGGAAGAGACCTCGATGGACTGCACAAACTCCTCGTTGACCACTGCTTCCGGGTCATGGTTTTTCGCCAGTTTCTTGTTCTGCTTCAACCACGCACGCTCCTGCTGGCGTGTGACGCCCAAAGCTTCCGAAAGCCCATCGGGGAGAAGAAGAGCTGCATCCGTCTGGGTTTTTCCTCCCATCCACCCAAGACAATTGGAGGCCCCACAATAGCACGGCTGCAGCTGGGCCCCATACCGATCCACATTATAGTCGAAGGTGATCTCCTCTCCCTGCAAGATCTTACGCTTGGCAAAAATTCCCATTCTGAGACGGTCGCCCACCACCCATTTATCCACATAGGCATTGGGCGAGCACGAGTGGTTGCAGAAACGAGCCAAGCAACCCTTTTCCGTAGCATCGATGAAGGCATCTTTGGTGAGCATCATGAAGTAGAAGTGGCGGAGCTTGCGGGCATCGTAGTCTATCATTCGGCGGCGGAACGTGGCTTCGTCTATGATCTCGCCCACGTACTCATATATAAACAGCTGCTCAGATATGGTCTGCTGGGCCACCAAGCCGTAGCCCTTCTTTTCCGTCTGTATCACCTTGACTTCACAATATTGGCGTTTCTGGAATCGCTGGTTCTGGCAGTCGTTGCCACATAAACACCCTCCGTTGGTGCACTCCACCGAAGTCACACGGTTGATACAATTACTGTCTTCGCCACACGCAAGGTTTGCGCCACTGGCCTCGTCCCAGTCTTCGGGACAATCACACGTCATGGTCTCTTTCTGGCCCGAGCTGCCCAAACTCTTATTGGTATACGTGCACTCTGCGAGCGGGGTGAATTTGCTGCAAGCCTCCGCCGTTTTATCGGGAGCATCAATAAATAGCTCCGGTTTTCCTGGCATAATGATGTAGTTCTTGTTTAGTTTTAGTTGGTTGTAGTTCTTGTTTAGTTTTAGTTGGTTGTAGTTCTTGCTTAGCTGGTTGTAGTTCTTGTTTAGTTGGTTGTAGTTGTAGTTGTGGTAACTGAAGATGTGGATGGCAATAGATCGTTTGGTAGATGGTAGAACTTATTGTAATACAACGTGGTGGTAGATAGCAGATGGTTTGGTAGATGAGACTGTGGATTCTGAAGGCACTCTTAAGAGCTGAAAATAGCTGAATTTGCAGAAAACGGATCCGCTTCAAAAGATGGTGTGCTATGGACGGGCCCCTTGGTTCAGGCGGAAGTGTGTTGCCTGCTGGAAAGGTTTTTTTTTGTTCTTTCGCTTGTTTGGCCTTTTTTCGTGCCGCGCCTGGGGTCCGAAAAATCTCGCTGCTGTGCACTGGCTGGCTCCATCTCCACGAACAATGGTTTCGCTGAATGCGTCAGCACCACTAAAAAAAAATGACTCTTGTAGACCATAGCATCTGGTAAAATTCCTTCTGCCTTTCCCATTCAAATTCCCTTCTTTCTTTTTCCTTTCCCTTTACCTTTACCTGAACATATCATGTTACTCCACTGACCACTGATCATTGTACCAGGCCATAGTAAATTAGACCATAGTCCATGATAATAAGTCCATAGTCCATAGTCCACAGTAACGAGTCCATAGTCCACAGTAACGAGTCCATAGTCCACAGTAACGAGTCCATAGTCCATAGTAACGAGTCCATAGTCCATAGTAACGAGTCCATAGTCCATAGTAATGAGTCCATAGTAATGAGTCCATAGTACTTAGACCATAGTAATTGGCCCATAAAAAGTAGGCCATAGAAATATGACCATGGAAATCAGTCCATAGTTAGACCATAGCAATTAAAGCATGGGAATTGGTCCATTCTATCAGTCCATGGCAATTAGTCCACGGTAATTAGACCATAGTTACACCATGTAATTTGTGGTGGGAGGTCTTGACTGGAGACCCTGAACTATAAGAACAAGAACGCATAAGACAGATATGACTCGGAACAAAGTACTCCTTCACTGACCGTGTTTCACTTGGTCACTCGCTGGCCCCACTCTTGGTATTCATAAGTGAATGGCTCTTGGTGAGCCAAGACACCATTAATGGGAGAAAAGGCAGACCAGCAGACCAGCAGACCAGCAGACCAGCGGAACAGCGGAACAGCGGACCAGCAGACCAGCGGACCAGCAGACCAGCGGACCAGCAGACCAGCCAGAATAGAGAACAGCAGATTGGATTGGCCAGACCGTGACTTCTTTAGACCGGAACTGTGGACTGCACTAGAATAAAATGCACTAGCTAGACTGGGAACTGAACTGTCGCCATTATGATGCAAGCTGACTCTTCAGATACTCGTTGATAGACTCAGTTAGAATGAAAATAGTTCAATCGTTCAGATTTTCTACTTTCACGAGTCCACTCATCAAGACTGTAGTCACTGGAGTGTGCATTCAGATAGTCCACTCAGTAGTCCACTCAGCAGTCACTTAGATAGTCCATACAGATGGTTTATTTCAGGGTAACTTTAACTTTAAGACAAGAACGTCACCTTCAGACTCAAACCCAGACTCACACTTGAATATGTCACACGACACATTATCGCCATTCAGATACTCACTCAGAATTCACTTAATGGTATTTCATTCAGATAGTTTACCCTCTGAGATAGTTCACTTCAGGTAGTTCATTAATGCACTTCAGGTAGTTCATTAATGCACTTCAACCAGGCTCTAACACCATCCAATAGGCATATTATTTCCATTCAGACTGGAACTTACCAGACTGAAACTTCACCAAGTAGGAATTTGGTCACATTGAATTTTCACAGTAGCTTCATAGTAAGCTTATTGAGACTGGAACTTCACAGTAACTCATTTAGACTAGACTGTTCACCATCCAGATCATCAGATAATTAGACTATCAGACCATCAGACAGCAGATAATCAGATTCTGACTATACTCACCAGCCTGCGTCTTGAGTCTCTTACTTCACTGAGACTGCACACTGAAACTGTCATTGAACTTTTACCCCACCATCGTGACTCAAATTTCAGTCAGACTCTAATTTCATTCAGACTTTGGCACTAGACTTTGATTTCACGCTTCAACTCTCGTGTGACGTGGTTATGGACTTGGACTGTTTTGAAACGACAATCTGAGTTCCTATGAGCAAGTCCACTCTGATTGGATAATGCATGCATCCAGTAGCTTCGTTTTGCTCTTCATGCTATTAATCCCACCTTTATGCTGACAACACAAATTTTGACCGCTGACCTTGTTGTTCCCTCTAGTAGTCCAAATGGCCTGAAATTCGGACTCAAGAGACTGTAGTCCTTAGATGGACCCTAACTGGACCCTTGCTAGACACTAACCGGACACTAACCGGACACTAACCGGACACTAACCGGACACTAACCGGACCTAACTGGACCTCTAACTTCATTGCTGTAAATTGCTCATTAACTCTATTTTCTCCATCCAGACTGTGACCTTGACACTGTCCCTTCCTTATCTGTTCTTCTCCATTATTGATTCTTCCCCTACTCAAGGATTTCATTGACGGAATTGTAAAACATGCGGTCGAGATTATCTCGACACCCCTCTGAAGACTCACTGCTGTTGTTGACCAAGGAAACAATCTCCGTGAGCTTTTCGAGCTTCGCGTCCATGTCACTGATGGCCTTCTTGTTGCCAGAATTCTTGTAGGGAGTGAAGACCTTCTTGATGGTGGTCCTGTATGCATTGGGACTGGACTTGCGCTCTTTGTTGGCGTACCCTTGGTCTACACCACTGAAGTACGACGTCACCGGCGACCCCGAGCCCTTGTTCACGTGCACGTTGACGGGCGGCGTAAGGTTGCCCTTAGGGGAAATGGCATCGCCCGGGCCTCCCACACTCAACTCGATGAGCTTGATTTCCCGGGCCCGGAGACTCACAAACACTGTAGTGGACGTAACCTGCGCCTTGCCACAGTTGTTGTGGTGGAACAATAAGTCGTTTTTCATGGCACTGATCACCTGGTTCTCAAGCCGGGGATTGGCGGGGCAAGACTGCATGATGTACTCGGGCCGGAACGCATCCACGAATGCCACGTTGGGGTTGAGCACCACTTTGCGCTGTGGTTTTTGGAGGAGCTCTTTAGAAAGTCCCCCACTGCTTGGATTAGTGTTTGTGTTGATCCGTATCGTCTGGCCGTCCTGCACCCAATGCGTCTTCCTAGACATGATGTTGGCCAACTTCAGCTTGATCAACTCCGCATTCTTCTCCTTCTTCCCACCATCGCCTTGATTGGGTAGATATATGGACGACTTGGTTCTGTCAATGTTGACAGTAGGAAGCGTTTCACCTCCACTGCTTTTTATCAAGAGTTTGTCGTCAGAAAGAGCACATTTCTGCGGTTTTCTTCCCGGCGATGCTGACCTCAGGAGCTGCGTTGTATCTTCCCATATAGGTTCGTCGTATTCGAACGCAGGAGAGGGGGATTTGGCCGACACCATAAACGACTTTTCCGAAAGAACATCATGGGATAGGGCTCCATCCATGGAATCAAAGTTGTAGCCGGGCATAGCAGGTTTGTTGGCGCCCACAAGAGAGCCTCGCCATTTGTCCATGAAACTGGAACCTAGCTTCGAGAGGGAGTAGTTCGAGGCACTGGACGATAACGACGAGTTGAGTGACGATGAGAGGTATGCAATGGATGTTGAGTTATTGAGTCTTTGCGACGAGGGAATCTGTCTTGCGGCAGTAACATTGACGTCTTCAGTGGAACCCTTTTGTTCACTAAAGGAAACACTGGCCATGGATTTTGTGGGGACCTCCCAGCCCAGTTTAGACGAGACAGATAGACTGGCACTGTCGGAACGGTCAGGCAGAGCACGTGACTTTATGGGTATAGGCTTAGCGAAAGGAGCCTGTGATTCCCTGGGAGACTGGGGACTGACATTGTATGTATAATCGGATTGAGTAGATCCGGGATTTGATCCAGGTATAGAATCGGGGTTTGATCCAGGTATAGAATCGGGGTTTGATCCAGGATTAGATGCAATAGTTCCAGGGCTAGATTCACGGTTAGATCCAGTAGTAGATGCAATAGTCCCAGGACTAGCTTTGATAGATGGAATGGTGGCTCCAGTATTAGCTCTGCTAGGACTGGTAGGACTGGATACAGTATCTTGTTGGGACAGGTCACGGGCTTCATGTTCGGAGATGGTGCTCTTTTTGGCGGTGGTCTTGACTTCAGTCTCCGAACAAAACTGTACATTGGGTATCACTCCGCTTAAGATGAAGATGAGCTTTTTCGCCACCACTGAGTTGCTGGTCATGATGACTATTCGGGCCACGTGTTTGGGCGTGGAAGCCACTGAGTCCGACGTATAAGGTTCCTCGTTGAGCTGGTCCCGCAACGGCATGATGAGCGCTAGAAGACTGGCCAAAAACGTACTGGAGGTGGAAGTCTTGTCGGCCCATGCATTGTGCATGGAATGGGCCAGACTGTTGGAGACCTGAGGGTGAATGCTTGAGAAACTAGAACCCCCGTTGAAGTGGAAGTTGGAGATGTTACGGCCATCTTTGAACTCAAGCCAATTGATGACCTCAAGTGCCCAATTGACAAGTTTGGACTTGTACTCCAATCTCTGCGTCTGCAAAGCATAAGCCATGACCGAATTGATGTTGAGAATCCTGGGGGAGTTCACACTGTGGCACACCAAGCGTATAAATTTCTGGAGCAGCAGAGAGAGCTCGTACTCCATCTGTAAAAACCCTTTTGGAAGCAGTACCCGCCGGTTGTTGATGTAGGGACAGATATTGTGTACAGTGGCTGTTTTCAATGCCTGAAGAAGCTTCCTGGTCACAAGAGTCTGTAGCACAATGAGGTGGTGAGCTATGGCAGTCCAAAAGGGACCAATCACGTCCTCTACCGATTGACTAGAATCCTCCAAGGGAATAATGATGCCAATGGAGAACCGAGAGTTGAAACTGGCCTTGGGGGGTAAGTCAAATGAGCCCGGAGACTTGCAAAAAGCATCTGAGCACATCTCCTTGATAGGAAGAACCGGCTGGGGGTTCCAGTTACGCTCCACGGCCTCGGTTTCCGGGTTAAACGACACGCAATCGGAAATCAGAAACAAATTGGAGATCAAAACGCAGCGGTACGAGCTGAAATGCGGAAGAAGGTGGATTTTTGTGGCCAAATTTCGCTCGTTCGATGGCAAGCCCCTCCCGAACATGTAATCGTTCAAATCATTAATGTTATGCAAAGATTTGGGAGTTGTAGGCGACGTAGGCGTAGTGTGCAGTGGGGGGAGCCTCAGGGACCCGGAGAACCCCACATTCTGCTCCAGGAGAACAGAATTCACTCCGCTACCTGCTGGCGACGTCATAGCGCCACCCACAGGAGTGGTTCTCCCAGAATTGACCTGTTCCCGTGCCATAGACGCAGTCTGAGTACCATCCAGAGAAGAATCGTAAAGTACCTGTTTCGAACGCAAATTTCCCCCATCTTGCGACACCACGAGCCGAAACTTCAGGCTATTAAAGGTCACGGGGTTCATGGAGAAGTCCAGGTTCCCATATAAGATCTCCCGGGTGTAGGAGTCCTCGAAGGAGTTGATGGGCCGGGGAAGATCACCATTTTGGGCAGCCGGGTGCTCCGAAACCTGCGGATTGGGCCCGACGTTCTGAAGTGACTTCAGCTTGAAAAGTTTTCCCAACATTGGCGCTTAGCGGCGATTCATGGCCGAGCAGAATATAAGGGGAGGAGTAAGGGGGGAGGAGTTGGGTTAATTGGAGTTTTTTGGTGCAGAAAAAGACTGTACAGTATGCTATTCTCTGAAAAAAAGCGTCTATGCTGCAGTATAGCTAAACAAGGGTCTCGTGTGCCTCTTTTGGGGGGCTTTGGAATGAGTGGTTGGTGCTGTAAAGTTGAGGCGGGAGGTGCTGCGTAGCCAAGTAGGATGCGCGTGCGTCGAGACTGCACATAAAAAACTACTAAATGGACATCCGTACACCAGCATAATCGAAAATCGTCCAATCAACCAATCAACCAATTCCTTCTACAAAATGATTATACGTTTTGGGGTTGACGTGGTCATTATTCCGCAAGTCATGTAACGGTCATGTGACGACGGCCATGTGATTTTCAACAATCAACTTTTGCTTTCATTCTATCATTTCAGACCCTTTTGCATTTCTAGTTCGGACCCTGCATGTCAGATTCTGTAAGACTGTCCAATTCTGCTCAATCTGTCAGACAACATTCTGTCATTATCGGACAAGATTTTGTCAGACAGAAATGACAATTGTGCAATCTATCAGAGTCTGTCTTTTTGTCTGATTCGGCCAATCGATTAGTCAGAAGTCTGCATATGTCCAGTCTATCAGAGAGAATCCGGGTCTGCTCACTTCAACGCAAACTCAATGGCGTTCAACAAAACGTCGGCATGTTTCTCCTCAAACACAAGAGTAGGTCTCAACCGAATAGACTGCTCTCCACATCCTCCAATGTTCACGCCCGCAGAACGCATCTTCAACAAGAACTCGTTCCGTGCTGCAGGGGTGGGAAGGTCCCATGCAATATAAGTACCAAAACCTTCTCCACGCAAGTTGGTCACCTGAGGGTGCAGGGCAAAGAGCGTCTTCAAGGCCCCGTATAAGGAAGCACCCACCTGGGCGGTCTTGGCCACGAGCCCGTTCTTCTCGATCTCCTGGTAGATGCTGCGGGCCAAGATGGCCTTGGATGGGTCTCCACACCAGGTGTTGAACTGCCTAAAGGCTTGTTTAGGCTGCAAGTTCTCGTTGCTGAAGTAGAATCCTGCGGCCTGGAACTTCTTGCTGAAGGTCACAATATCGGGAGGAGAACTCAAGTTCCAATGCTCATGGGCCCAAAACTTTCCGGTGGCTCCCACACCGGTCTGAACCTCATCCACGATCATAAGAATCTCGTGTTTTTGAGTGATGTCTCTCAAAGACTGGAAGAAGTGGCTAGAGGCGTGGTTATCTCCACCCTCCGACTGCACGGGCTCCACAATGATGGCCGCAATGGTATGGGGAGGATAAGAGGAGATAACCTCCTCGAAGCGGGCCAAGCAACGGTCCTCCTCATCAGCATTATCCTTGGCATGCTCGTTCAAAGGGTACTTCAAAGTGGGGAAAGGAGCCACGGGCCACTTGAACGCAGGAATGTCGAGCTTATGGATGGCCTTGGACCGAGTAGCAGATAAGGAGCCAAAAAGACGGCCATGGAACGACTTTTCAAACGACAAAATTACCCGTTCTGGAGACCCAGGCGGCTGGTTGAGCATAGTGGACGAGAGTTCCTCATCGGAAAAGTCCAAGGAACCTCGCTGCTTGGCAGCCTGGTACATGAACGCAGCCTTGAAGGCAGTTTCATTGGCACACGAGCCCGAAAGCGCCGTCCACACCTTATCGAGACCTGGAGGAGCAGCAGCTAAGATTCCGTCCTTCAAGATTTGGGAGTAGTCTGCCTGGGGAAAACACGCCAAAGCAGGCCGGTTGATGATGGCACTGGCCATGGCCGGAGACTGGGCGGCCTTCAAAAGACGTGGGTTGTTGTAGCCCAACGGAATGGAGGAGATCTGGCAGTAGACGTCCAAAAGCTGGTTGCCATCACAGTCGGAAATATAATTCCCCACGGAGTTGGAGTAGTCAGTGACGAAATACGAAGCCCGATTGTCGAAAACCTCGCCCAAGGAATTGTTAAGAGCCACGGATTTTGGTCCAGGCACCGATTCGGTCACAAGGTTAGGAGCACTAGGCTCCTGGGGGAAGTAATTTGCAGCACTCGAGTAACATCTAACAACCCCAGAGTGTCTGGCCACAGATCTGGCGGTAGTTCTAAGCATTCTGAGTAACAATAAGCGAGTAGCAGTGTCTCGAGAATTCGAGGCAACCTATGGACGATTAAAAAGGGCAGAAATAAGCGTGCAGAAGAAAATAATGGAGCGGCGTAATGGGGGTGCACTTGGCAGGCTTTATATAGTGGAGAGGCCGCCCCGAGGGGAGTCGAGCCCCGCCGCACGCCGCACGCCCAATTGGGTAAGCAGATACGAAATTGCGGGAGTGCGATTCCTACGCCTGGGGTGTGGTGCAATTCCACGCCTTTTCTGGGGTGTTGTGCGTGGAAACATGGGTGGGTGCGAAAAAAATGGATGCGAAACAAGTCTCTGTAGAGTCTCTCTTAATTCTTCTTAAGCTCCACACAAGAATTCTTTCATCAATTCAATGAGCCCAGTGTAGACAAAGGTGTCCGCCCAGATGGAATCGAAGATACCGTTGGTAAGCAATCAATGCACGTGCAGAAGATGGAGGGTATAATTTTCTAACGCCCAAACCAATGGCAATGGCGATCGCGTGGTAAGTAAGGAATGGAAGACCACTCCGAACTCTAAAATGTCCGCAGTTTTGCTCCTTATTGGCGTTTCCGAAGCGTGTATTCAACACTTCCTTGTCCTCGTGATCATGGACATGGCAAAAGAAGGCCTGCTGCACATACGCCTTGTTGCTATTGGGTAACAAGTATGCGTGTGTGGTAAGAATGAGAGGGTGAAGTCCAACTGTCCGCTTCCAAGGTTTCAAGAATTATTTGCCCACTTTTTGCCCGTGACTAAGGCACACTGGAAAGCCACATGTTCTTCCACTCCATATCCATATTTATAAGCATATGATAATCCACATTCACAAGGAATATCACACGTCCACAGAATAATTCATGTCCATCCACATCCTTCCATATCCATGTCCATCCACATTCTTCCATTTCCATGTCCATGCCCATGTCCTTCCACATCCCAACAAATTTGAAATAATTCATTTCCACGAGGAATAATTCACATTCGCGTCCGTCACATTCGTCACATCCACATCCATCCATATAAAATAACCCATCCATCCATATCATGTAAGATATTCCTTGTTCCTTCTTCCTTAGGTCACTCCATACCCGATCCACTTTTCCAATTCTCAAGCCAATCCATTCAAATTTCATTTCCCCTATTCCATTCTTCCTGTTCCATATTTCTTTTCCATGAGACACAAGACATGATCCAGAAGACATGAACCATATAAAAAGATGTATCTTCTAATTCAATTCAATCCACTCCACTATTCCAGTTCTCGGTACTTTTTCTTTATTCCTTATCCCTTGATCCATATCGCATAGTTCATGATTCTTAGTCCAGTCCATGTTCCATATAACATAAGGCATAATCCATAATCCATTTTTTTTTTCCTTACTCCTTATTCCAATTCTTAAACCCATTAATAATCCACACCTTATTGCAAACCTTAATCCAAAGCATAAACACTAATCTCGTAAAAATAGCAGTAAAGGGATTCTAGTCTTTCTCATGGTAAAGAATATTGACACTGATGATGTAAGCAGTATAGCCCCAGTATCTTGTTCAAAAGTCGTGTCTAAGTCTTTCCAGTGACTATTCAAGTGTCCCAGTGACTTACCCAATGTCCAAATGTCCAACTATCCAACTATCAAAATACCCTGCTGTCCCAGTATTCCGTTGTCGTGGTGTTCACACAGACTTATCTAAAGATTCAGGGACTCAGAGACTCAGAAACTCAGAGGCTCAATGATCTCAGTAAGACTGTCTCCAGAAGACTGGCTTAGAAGATAATGCAGTGGAGAGAATTGCCTTGTAAAGATCTTCCAAAGACTCTCAAAACCTTGACCACTTTCCCCAGTATAAGTTCAGTAGTCAATTATAAAATCACACTTCATTCTCTTATATTGCCCAAACCTCTCCTTGTCCCGTAATAATATCACTAGTCAATGCCAGTATGGCAGGACACCTGGAATAACAGTAGTAAACTGTAATGACAACAGTAATAATAGTAGTAGTAACACCAGCACTAACAGTCTAATAACACCAGTAATGATAGTACTATAACAGTACTATAAGCAGTAGTAGACTGGTGGTGCCACCAAGATGGTAGTAGCCAGGCCGGTATTGCCGCCAGTAATGACAGCACCCTAACACCATAACACCGGATAGTAGTAGGGATTAGACTAGTAATGACACTTTATACCACCAATGACACTCCTATAACACCAGTACCACCACCCGTAACAACAGTAGAAACAGTACTATAACACTAGCAATTCACTAATAATGACAGCACTAATGAGACTGAATAGCAGTAGTAACAGTAGTGATAACACCAGAATAGTAGAAGTAGACTGTAATGACTCTAGAATATTAGTAGTAAATCTGTAATGACAGTAGTCGTCCACTAGGAATGTTGCCAGTAATGACAGCAGTAATAACAGTACGAACAGTACCAAATACCAGTAGTGACACTAGTTAAGACCATCAGTAAGGCACAAGAATAGTAGCAGTAAGACTGGAATGACACATGAAAAGTAGTAGTTGACTAGTGACAGTGACAGAATAGGTGGAAGTGCGCGGTGTACGGTTTCTCTCCTTGGTGCTATAATTAAATAATTAGCGCTGCTGAAGTGGCAACCAGTTTCTCACCACTCCATTGTGGTTACCATACATCACTATTGTTCCTCCACCCAACACATTCCAAACCACATTCCGATCCGCACCAAACTCGACAAACAGACATAAAGTAAGTTTAAAGACAAATAATTTCAAACACAAAGTCAAACACAAATTCAAACACAAATTCAAACACAAAGTCAAACACAAAGTCAAACACAAAGTCAAACACAAAGTCAAACACAAAGTCAAACACAAAGTCAAACAAAAAGATAAATATAAATAGAAACCCACTTCGTATCCACCGCCAAAGGTGATCAATCTCTTAGTATATGTGGTATATGTGATGGTGTATGTATCTTGCCGAAGAACCTTTCCCGAGCTCTATAGCTCTCCATATATGTAACTAGATTCCTTCATCACATTTCATAAAAGATCTTTTTCATATATCTGTACATTAAAAACTTGTATATTCTTATACTTACCTGGATCTTCCGTTAACGTAATAAAAACAGAAAACTTGGATACTGGGGCGAATTTATATACTCCAGCGAGGGCTGCAAAAACAAGGCGGGGGTGTACATGCTGCGGCCACGGTGCAGTCCGCCGCTACTCCAACCCTCGACGTCCGCCCACGCAGCGTTGCTGTTGAAACACCCTCGTTGCCTTCCGCTGCACGCCACCGCTGCATATCTGAAACAAGCATCTGAAACACCGCGTCCCAGCCATTGCTATATAAAGCAGACCTCTCTCCCAGAATTGCAACCGCCAACAATTCACAATTCATAAGAACAGCACAACAGTAAGTCACTAAACAGCAAGTCACGAAGACAGCACACTATAGCATACTACAATAGTGCCATCAGCAACTAGAACAGATCTACAGACCACAAGATCAAGACCACAGGATCAAAATCGAAATTTGAATATCACAGGATCAAGACCATAAGATCAAGACCATAAGATCTTTATCACGATATCAAGACCAATCCCAAGATCACTTACGACAAGAAGCTGGACATGGAGGTGAAGAAGATATTCAACAAAATTTCGGGCCAGCCGGAATCCTACAACCGCAAAACAAACTACACGTTTGGCCGCACGCTTGGCGCAGGATCGTTTGGAATCGTCCGGTATGCCCGTAACATCGAGTTGAGCCAGGATGTGGCTGTCAAGATCATCTTGAAGAAAGCCTTAAAGGGAAAAGACGATATAGTGCAGCACGAGTTGGAGTTCTTGCAGCAGTTGAAACACCCGCACATCGTGGGGTTTGTAGACTGGTTCGAGTCCAGGGAGAAGTTCTACATCGTCACACAATTGGCCACAGGAGGCGAGTTGTTCGACCGTATAGTGCAACAGGGCCGCTTCACCGAACACGATGCGTCCCAGGTGGTGCTGCAGATCTTGGATGCCATCAATTACCTCCACAACAAGGACATTGTTCACCGTGACATCAAGCCCGAGAACGTGTTGTACCTTGATGAAACCGCCAACTCCAACATTGTGCTTGCGGACTTTGGCATTGCCAAGAAGTTGCAGGATCCCAACGAGAAGTTGAAGTCCAGTGCTGGCTCTTTCGGGTATGCAGCACCGGAGGTGATTCTCGGTACCGGCCACGGCAAGCCCTGTGACATCTGGTCCTTGGGTGTGGTGACCTACACCATTCTCTGTGGTTACTCGCCGTTCCGGTCGGAGAACGTGACGGACTTTATTAATGAGGTCAAGCACAACAACGCTGTGATCTTCCATGCAGACTACTGGCGGGACGTGTCCAAGGATGCACGGAGGTTCATCATCAAGGCACTCCAGTACGACCCCGATAACCGGGCCACGGCGCAGCAGCTTTTGAACGATCCATGGTTGGTATCGGTGGCCTCCAAGCACCGCAACGCCGACTTGTTGCCTAACTTGAAGCAGCACTTCGACGGCAAGAAGAAGTTCCGCCAGGTGATCGAGATGGTCAAGTTGCAGAACAAGATTCAGAAGTTGAAGCTGATGCAGGGCGATGGCGATGACGACCCACATGAGATCGACTTATTTGGCGAAGGAGGTGGCGTGATCGATGATCCGTCGCTGCTGATGAAGGAGAGCCCTCTTTCAAAGTGGAAGGACTTGACCAAAGCTTTGGGCGAGGTGGAGCAGGAGGATGGGAAAAAGACGTCCGTGGCTTCGGGAGCGTTCCAACAGCTTGTGCAAGCCGCCCGGGAGAATAAGCAGAGGGTGGCCGAGTACGATGAGAAGTAGGCGTGTCGAGTCAATGTCAAAATGAAGGGCATTAGCGAGACATGCCGAGTCAATTTCGAGAAGAATGAGGGCATTGGCATGTCCTGACAATGCAAAGGGATCGACAGGAAGTGAAAGACTATGCAAGAGAAACAGTCATGGATAGCGCTTGGTTGAGACTGATTGGAAGATGAATTGAGAAGACAGTGATGAGACTTATTGAAATACTAAGTGGAAGCTAAAAGGAAAAAACTCAGAAGACCAACTGGGAAGAAGCACATCATGAGACAAGGACAATAGAAATCAGGAACACCAACAAGATCAGGAATACTGTTAGGGAACAAACACCCGGCTTCTTAGTTCGTTGGGTGTCCTCCAAAATTTAAAGGCGTTCAGAGTCAATTCCCACACCGATACCATGATAAGGAGGCGATGATCCATGTGCTACAGTCTTCGGTGGGAATCTTCAGTCCATACTAAAATGTACGATGGCCTTTATCGTGTGACGCTGTTCAAGAAGAAAAACAAATTGATGAATACCAATGGACAATGGAGCGAAGTCATGAAGTTATGCATAGATTGTGGAGTTGGATGGGTGTGCGGAGATGTCTGAATGCGACAATGTCCGCCACAATGTCCACCAATTAACCTGCACCTCTTAACTCCGCTGCCACATTCCCTGCCGCCATGCTTGGTCCTACAGCTGCATCCAAATCATGCCTGCTGATTGGTGGTATCACTTTTGGATGCACCGTTTCTAATGCCTGAAGATGCGATAACGCAAACAACACAAACAATGCAATGTCAATGTCTGCAAGGTTAAAGTTTAAAGAACGTCTGCAATGTCTTCATGAAGCATGCAATCTGCCATCTGCAATAACCACCATGGACCATAACAAGCTATGGTTTCCGCCAGATTCTCATGCATCTTCTCTGCGGAACAATGCATTCTTGGAATGTGTTTACTGCACTTTCCAAACAAGGAAACAGAGACAATTCCGACGATTCTGGCCACTCCCAAGTGTCTCCCACAGCACTACCCATGGGATGTACTGGTTCAAATAACTGGCAATGGATGCTGGTTTTCACCATTCGTCGTGCGGCTTCCACACGACCCCAATGAAGTGTTATTTGGTGAAGCCTTAGTGGTGGGTATGTCTAATCCTTGTTCTGTTTACATCTGTTCACGTGACGTGACGCATTCATGGGAATAATAGTCGGTTTTAGCAGGCCAGAATGAGCCATGGCTGGTACTGTGGCGTGCACGACCGCACACGTGCCCAGCATGCGGGAGATGATTTTCGCCTGCACATAGCTACGCGTGGGCGCTTCACTCGCATTGCCTCGAACATTCCCAGCAGAGAATCGGCGGATCGGCACGGGACGGCGACGCATGCGATCCGCACGTTGCTATATGCAGTTCCGACATGACCTCTGGAATTTCGTCGGCGAACCTCATCCAGATAGTGGTCTGATAAACATAAAAGTGTGTTCAATTAATTCAGTTGAATGTTAAGTATATGTTTCGGTTTTTTTCAGAGGTGCTTCAAAAATGTTTCGCATATGTTTCACATATGTTTCACATGTGTTTCAGATGGCCAACCACCCCAAGTAACCATAAACCTATTCATCCCTTAAATAACCATAAGCCTATCCCTCTCTAGTTTCACTATTCTCTAGTTCTACATCTTAGTTTTTCTTATCCGTATCTATTGTGTCTATTGCATTTATAGTGCCTGCACTATGTATGATTAGTATCCGCTTGCCACAAGCATGTCATTAATGCCAGCCATCATGGGGTCGGCCGCCAAGTCAAAGGCCTTCTTATCATCGTAGACAGACAATTCCGGCACAGATTCCGGTGCCATGTACTGGTCGAGAGGCCCCATGTCGTTCTGGGGCGACAAGTACATGGACATTGGATCGTCGAATTCCATGCCCAAGCGGTCCAAGTCCTGAGGCGTTTCGTTGGTCATTGTGATGGGGGAGATGTTGACGGAAGAGAAATCCTCGTCAAGGCCGAACGAGAGCTGAAAGTCGTTCTGGGCCATGGTCATCTGTGGGACCACCTGACCCATTGGATATTGTGGCTGCACAAATTCCAGGCTGAACTCGGACCCGGCCTCGTGTCTGGGCGAAGGGGTGTGTTCCGAGTAGTCAGAGAACTGCTGGGCTTGCTCGGAGTATTGTTGGGCCTGGCCGGCATATTGGTTTGGCTGGTCCTGTTGGTTCAGACTTTGTTCGTGCACACTGTTGAAGTTGGCCAAGTGCTGGAATAAGGAGCGAGGAGCTCCCAGGCCGTAGATGGCGGCCAAGTTGGGCTCCGACGTGGCACGTGACCCGAGGTCAAAGTCCTTCTCCTCTTCCTTGACCTTGACGTCATCAAACACAGCAGTGTTGGCCCTTTTGGGCTCCGGCACGTCTAGTTCGTCTTTGACCTGGTCGGCATTCCGTTTCTGGCCTGCGCTGGCCTTCTTGCCCGTCTTCTCCACCTTCACATACAGCAGGGCCAAGGATCCCCGGCGTGCATCGACCTCCGAGCCGGCGGAGACTTCAGACTTGAGGAATGGGGAGCCACAGCTATTGCTAGAGTCCCGTTCATTTTCCAAGTACTCCCAGCACATGTCACCATAAGTCTTTGGCGTGAGGCCAATGATGCTCTTGAACACACGGTGAAAATGCCAAGCAGACAACTTGGATTTGGTGGCAAGCTCCTTAAAGCCGAGCACGCCGCCGCGTCTCTTGCGTACGCCCTTCTTCTTTGGTGCACTTTCCTCTTTGGGACTGCCTGCCCCTGAGGAAGGAGTGCTCGCCGACAGGGGCGCGGAGAAAATGGAATTGGCAGCCGCGAGCGCAAGGTGGCGACAAGCCAAGTCTATAAGGCGGTAGTGTTCCGAGTCGTTTTTCGACACTGAATATTGCATGTTCTTGCTGTTCTTGGTGTAAGCGTTGGCAGGCAACGACATACGGCGCTGGTCGTGGCCATGGCCAATAATGTTCTCCTTGATTGTTTCGTGCACCTTATCTTCATCGTCGTCAAGGAGAGGCTGCACAAAACCAATGGATGCATTGATGTCCTTTACGGTCTTCAACAAGAGGTTAATATTAATGGAGGGTACAACCATTGGGTTACACAGCTCACACAGCGAGTAGCCCAATTTGACAGCGTCGGCAGCCAGGTCCACAAACTTAATTTCCGCCCGCAATTCGGTGATTGGGTGGGCGTCACAGTCTGGACGGCAGAACTTGGTGTTAATCTTGTTGCACACCACGAACGACCCGGCGGCAAAGGGGTCTGAGAACTGGTATGCTCTCCACTTGCTAGCTTCAGTTGAGTATACCATTGTGAATCAAGGGGGGATGGTTAATGGGGAATGGTGGAGACTGAAGGGTACTGAACAGAAATGGAAAGGGTGAGCATCGAGGGGGAAAATAGGAAATATTTATATGAGAATGTCCCACAGTTGAAATTAGAATGACCCTCCGCTGCGTCACCTGGGATATGTACCTTGTGCATGGATGCATTCACGCGCGCACGCACGCAACTGGTTCTTCTCGCTCGCGCAAACTGGTGCATATACATAACCGTGCATTGCATTGCTTCAGCTCGGTCGAGAACCCGACGCTCCCCAATTAGCCACAACAGGCACCATCTCCGAACATGCTACCGGGACATGCGTCCATTTTCCGGGTGGTTTCGTTTCCCATTTTTCCTTTATTTTTGCCTTGTCTTGGTGATGAGCTCTTTTACGGCCCCTGGAAGCTTGGCGTTAATCCGCTATGGCGAATGTCAGGTCGTGCGAATTCGAGACACTCATGCGGGATATGCGGCGAGAGTGTGCTGACATTTCTATGCGGTGCATACATGGAGATTTTACCCGAGCATCCTGATGAATTACGTCCCTAATACGGAGAAAGCAGTGCTCTAGAGCCCGGGAAGATTTGGGCTTTTTGCAGGATACTGCTAAAGATGTCTTTAAAGAACTTTGGCTGGTTATTTTGGGGTGGTTGCTTAACAATTCCTATTTGGCCGACCTTTCGGGTGCAATTGGCCCCTTGGCACTCGCCTCACTGTGCCACCCGTGCCTCGAATGTTCGTATTATGAGGCTAGTGTAAATGACATCATGAGAAATGCATGTCAAAAAGAGAGCCAAAAAAAATGGAGGAAAAAAACAAAAAGAGCAGAGTGCGCGCGCGCAAGGTGCATTCGAAATTGTGCGTCCAAGACATATGCATGCACCGCCACTTTTGGTCATGACGCACTTATGTCATCCCCACTCTACAGCTCTACGGAATAGTGACGTCGACGCCTCGGATCTAAAGAATCGCAAGGATGGCATCAGAACAGCCATATGCTTTGATTTTTTCAAACCACAAAGATTGGGGCCGCCTTAGCCAGGTTCCGGTGCAGATGTCTCAGGTTTGCATGGAGGCCCCTTGTGGCGAATTCAATTGACCACGAGCGCGTGCGAACTTCTCCCCCAATACCAAGGGCCCTTCGGGCAAAAGTTAAGGTGGCTACTGAATTCGTAAGGCGACATAAGCTTCCCTGCATGTGGCGGTTCCCTGCATGTGGCGGGCGGAACTTCCCGAACCGGACATTTGTGGTGCGCCTTGGGGCGAATGGGCCCATGTTTCTCCTGTGCCACTCACTAACATGGCCAGCTTTTGAGCCACACCCTGCTCTTCCTGGGAACCTCTCGGGCTAAAAATGCATCAGCCGCTCGTTGCGGTGTTGGGTGCAACTTTGAGGTTGCAAGTGTTTCATCACTGTTTCAGGTGTGTTTCAGGACCGTTTCATCAATCTTACATGTGTCTTAGATGTGTCTTAGATACCGCTATTGTATATGTAAGTTTTACGAGGATTTGGGGTTCGGTTTAGGGTTTAGCCTTGCGTTTTGGGTACGGTGTACGGGTTTTCTGGGGGCTATTGCCAAACTTCCCACGGTGTTCTGGACTCATTTGCGGCCATTTATCTACAAATCTCCGGTATACACCAACCGTGTGAGCTGTTCTCACTGGTTGTCTCAGATGTGAAACATGCTGAGATGAACTTTCTTTTTCTGTAAATTGCAGGGGCCCTGGAAGAAAAACATTCTCTTGCGGTATGTGGTTATGAGCGCCGTGCTCTGTGCAGATGATATTTTTCTCCCGTTAGGACTATCACGTGACCGGTCTTTTCATGTCACTGTGCACTCTCCGAGGGTTATGACACCAGACAGCATCACGGGTCACCTGTGGAAGAAAGTGACCAAGTTTAAGGACGGGAAACGACATTGGCCACGACATAGCGACATAGCGATATAGCGACATAGCGACATATTTAGCGACATAGCGACATTTCTATAACCACCATATCCTGAGGCGTAATCAGGCGACATTTACATCGAGCATAGACCTACAGCCTGTGAAACACAATTGCAGAAATACAGTAATAGCCTATATGGTCTAGTAGCCGTGTACGTGGAGTGGTAGAACTGCGACATGACGACATTTCGGGACATTTCGGGACATTTGACGCTCTTCCCTCGGCAGACATGTCTTAGTCAGCTAACAATAGCTCAAACGCATTTTCGCCTATCAGACAATGTGGTTCCAAGCAGGCCCTGTGCCGATGACGACATGGGTACATTTTACATAATACACCACATTACGTCAATGGAAGATTGTTGTGTGCAGTCCGCGGAAAGTTTTGTGCATTCGCCCCAAGGTTAGCTCCGCGCGCGCGCGCCACAAAAGGGCCCTAGCCACATGTGGCCAATCACTCTTCTTCCTTTTTTTCTCCTTTTTTTTTTTTTGTTTGTTTTTTTTTTGTTTTTTTTTAAGTTTTTCTGACGCACATATATGCATGCATGCGTAATGATAGATTTAAGCTGGAGTGCAACTTCGGGGAAGATCGCCCAGTCTAGATTCGGCCAACCCGGTGCCTGTTGAGCACTTTCTCCCAAGTCGGCCGTACTCTATGGCCAGATCCGAGGAGCGGCTGAAACAACGGCCGGAATGTTTATTTGCCCGTCTGGATGAGGAGTTTGAATTTCCCGGAATTTTGGTCATTTTTCCGTGTAGAGGCCGGAATGAAGACCCCGGATTCGGATGCATTCGCCACAAACTTTTGCGCTGATTAAGTCGGGGGTATGCTTGGCACGCGCCAAAGCGAGAAAACGAATCCCGCGTATGGTATGCAGGTCGCGCGGACGTATAGGCCCAACACCCGAGCTGCACTTGCCTGCTGATATGCACTCTAATTGTCTCACGGTAGTGTAGAGAAAATCATACCGCTGCGGGTGATGACCGAAAGATAACGCCCGTCTCGAGGCAAAATTATCTCCCGAATGAGCCGGTTTTTACTAAGGACTTATTAGACTTAAACGACTCCGATTGCAAATTCGACTTCCAAACGTGGGGTCGAAAATGAAAATAAATGTACCCCTGGACCGTTTTTGAGATGGTGTGTTTATACCAGTGAAACCCCGTCCGGTATATGAACCGTAGTACGTAAGTAAAGTGCAGAGTGCGTGGCAGGGTTCCACCTGCATATTCTGTGACCGCATCGGCACAGCGTTTGGGGGAACATTCAACCCTCGGATATCATGGTGTTCCGAGGGTGCGCCCCGGGATTCATTGGTGTCTAACAAGGCGCAAGGCCAAAACGACTTCCAAGTCGAGGGTCCAAAAAGATCTATTTTCAACAGCTTCTGCGTGATTCTGCAATCAAGAAAATACACTAAAAAATGCATCAGACCATCAGGGCGTTCTAGGCAGGCTGTGCGTTGGAACGTGCATGATTCCCGGCCGGGGGGGGTGAAAGGAGCCGAGCCGTCAGTCCCCGGAACTCCGTCGGTGAGAATCTCCCGATTCGACCAAGGCTCTAGCCGCATGAGATCTTATCTTACAGTGACCGGTGCTGCGTCACTCGCCACGCCCAAAATCCCGTTCGAGGTATCTCGACGCACGTGTGCACAGGACAATGTGATTGTCTTTTAATTCATCCTCCACCATCTTGTCATGCCCGAATTCGGCATATGTGGGGTTCAAGAGATCTTGCATTTGGAGGACTCCATGTTTAGAGTAGTGCTTTTGCTGGGTTCTACGGTCCGTGTTGGTGTGCTAGAGTTGGTGTATAAATGTTTCATAAGTGTTTCATAAATGTTTCATTAGTGTTTCATAAGTGTTTCATGTGTGTTTTGTTGGAGTTTCACTGAAATTTCTCGTTTCTCATAGAAGTTTCATGAATTTCACTCGCACTTCTTGTGTGATAGGTATTTGATTGGTGTTTTATTGGTGTTTCATTGGTGTTTCATTGGTGTTTCATTGGTGTTTCATTGGTGTTTCATTGGTGTTTCATTGGTGTTTCATTGGTGTTTCATTGGTGTTTCATTGGTGTTTCATTGGTGTTTCATTGGTGTTTCATTGGTGTTTCATTGGTGTTTCATTGGTGTTTCATTGGTGTTTCATTGGTGTTTCATTGGTGTTTCATTGGTGTTTCATTGGTGTTTCATTGGTGTTTCATTGGTGTTTCATTGGTGTTTCATTGGTGTTTCATTGGTGTTTCATTGGTGTTTCATTGGTGTTTCATTGGTGTTTCATTGGTGTTTCATTGGTGTTTCATTGGTGTTTCATTGGTGTTTCATTGGTGTTTCATTGGTGTTTCATTGGTGTTTCATTGGTGTTTCATTGGTGTTTCATTGGTGTTTCATTGGTGTTTCATTGGTGTTTCATTGGTGTTTCATTGGTGTTTCATTGGTGTTTCATTGGTGTTTCATTGGTGTTTCATTGGTGTTTCATTGGTGTTTCATTGGTGTTTCATTGGTGTTTCATTGGTGTTTCATTGGTGTTTCATTGGTGTTTCATTGGTGTTTCATTGGTGTTTCATTGGTGTTTCATTGGTGTTTCATTGGTGTTTCATTGGTGTTTCATTGGTGTTTCATTGGTGTTTCATTGGTGTTTCATTGGTGTTTCATTGGTGTTTCATTGGTGTTTCATTGGTGTTTCATTGGTGTTTCATTGGTGTTTCATTGGTGTTTCATTGGTGTTTCATTGGTGTTTCATTGGTGTTTCATTGGTGTTTCATTGGTGTTTCATTTATGCTTCACGGTTCAAATCCGACTCGAGATTCCGGCCATGCTGGCATGTAATGTTGTCTATCTGTAACGACTCCTGATATGCCTGGCAATCCTGTACTGGCCGATCGTGTCGAGGTATCAAACTGTCACTCTGTTTCAGAGCTGTTTTACTCCCTTTTAGAGCAGCCGGCTCGCCTAAAGATGTCATTGTCGCCTGCAAGACCTCTCCGAATTTCACCTTGTCTACATAATCTGCTGATGTTTTGGCCGAGGGCCGCGCCCGGATTGGCTGGCTCCCCCGGGTCATGTGACCTCATGTAGCGCTCTGTGCTTCGCTGCAATGTAGATCAACGTCGAAGGAGGTCCGGGGTGTAGGTGCCCCCTCGGATCTCCACTCCTCTCCTGGTGATAGTTTAAGGTGTCTCACAAATAACCACGCCTTGCGTCGCATTTGCCGCATTGTCTCAGCTCAAAACCAGCCGTGTCTCACATAGTGCCGTACACTAGTCCACACTACGGTATAGTTAGGGTTTCATGTTTGTTTCGGGGTCCTTCAGAATGGTTTCGAGTAGTTTCAGTGTTGTTTAGGACTGTGACACTGTGGGCGCATTAAGGGTGTTTTTGTTGATGCTGATACGAGGGTGCGATTCCTCGAAGTTCTCCCTCGAAAGTTGTCCGTCACCCCCGATAATCTCCCTATGTGTCTCAATGTGCCACCCACGAAAGTGCGCCGGGGCCTTGATATCATGTGCCACCTCCGACCATGTGCCACCGACTATGTGCCACCGACTATGTGCCACCGACTATATGCCACCGGATATGTGCCACCGACCATGCGCCACCGCGGGTCGGTTTATGCGCCATTGGCTGGCTCGGAAATCCGGGAGGGGTGTTCCGTTTTGAGGCTTGCTTGTACGTTACGGTATGTCGGGTTTATGCATGCTCCTCTGCCCTCGAGATTCACCTTGTTTCACCCTATTCTGGCTGTATACACTCTGCTCAGGGACCCCGCCCTACCCCTTTCCTCTCCCTGCTCTCCCTCCTCCTATTTTTTTGAACTACTTTTTTTCCAACTCAAGCAAATTACGGTACGCTGAATTTATTTTTGGCTATGGTACGACACCCTGCATTCCTTTTGGCTTTGGTACGTTAAACGGGCGGAACCAGCTCTTCGAACCAGTACATCAGGCACTTTTTTTTTTTGGCGGCAAACGCTGGGCTGTAAATCTGGTGGGGCGGGCTCATAACGGTGGCAAATCAAGGGGCCCTCGTAACCACGTCACGGAATTTCCACCGGGGCCATCACGTGGATTCTACTACCCTTCGATTGAGCCACAATAAATTACAATTCCTGGAAGTCAAATGATGTAAGTCATTTTCATGTGAAAGGTACTAACCATGTGTGGAGTCACGTGACCAATTTATATTCTTTTTTTTTTTGATTTATTAAGAAACACGTGATATAAATCTCGTTCCCACGTGACTTCTCCACGTGACAAAGTGTATATTTCCGCCTGGCTTCATTTACACCACTATGACTTCCCGTAATCTTGGCAGCCACCGAGAGCTATTCGAGATCCCCACGTTCAAGTCCCTCGGTATTGATTCCACCAAGTTCAAGCCCGATGCCGAGTCCATCTACTTTTGCGGAAACTCCTTGGGTCTCCTACCCAAAGCCACCCGGCAGCTGGTCAATGCCGAGTTAGACGCCTGGGCCCAGCGTGGTGTTGAAGCCCACTTCAATCATCCAGATAAGTCCAAAACAATGTGGATGGACATTGATCTCCCCCTCATTGAGCTCTTGGCTTCAGTGGTAGGGGCCCGGAACACCGAGGTGGCGGCCATGGGCTCTCTTACTGCCAATTTGAACGCCTTGCTCATTTCCTTCTACAAGCCCAAAGGCAAGCGGACCAAGATCTTGTTTGAGAAACATGCGTTTCCGTCAGACTACTACGCCTTCCTCAATATGGTGCAGTTGCATGGATACGACGAATCCCATTTGATCCAGGTAGATGTTCCGGAAGGTGAAACATATATACCCACCCAAACGATCCTCGATGCCATTGACAAGAACAAGGACGAGATTGCCGTGTTGTGTTTGCCTGGAATCCAATTCTACACCGGACAGTTCTTCCAGATTGAAACCATCACCAAATACGCCCAAGCCCAGGGAATCACCGTTGGTTGGGACTTGGCGCATGCAGTTGGAAACGTGCCCTTGAAGTTACACGACTGGAACGTCGATTTCGCCGCCTGGTGCTCCTACAAGTACCTCAATGCCGGACCGGGAGCCATTGGTGGCATTTTCGTCAATGAAAAATACACCAAGGACAACTCCAAGAACGCCTACTCGCCCAGGTTGGCTGGATGGTGGGGCAACAACTCGGTGGAGCGGTTCAAGATGTTGGAGGTGTTTGACCCCATCAATTCCGCTCTTTCCTACCGCCAATCTAACCCTAGTGTGCTCGATTGTGTGGCTTTACAAAGCTCGTTGACGGTGCTTAAAAATGCTGGGGGTTTGGAATTTTTACGTGAAAAGAGCTTGGAACTCACGGGTCTCTTGGAACGTTGCTTGAAGCAGTCGAAATTCTACCTTGGAAAGGAAATCAATGATTCGACATTTGGCTTCAAGATTCTTACCCCGGAGAATCCGGCAGAAAGAGGGTGTCAGATTTCGGTATTGTTTCAAAATGGATTAGATCAAACATATACTTCCGAATTAGGAAAGACCCAGGAAAACGTCATGGAAAAAGTCAATCTGTATCTTCATGATCATGCCATTATCTGCGATGAACGAAGACCAAATGTAATACGGTTGGCTCCTGTTCCTTTATATAACACGTTGGAGGAAGTCAAGGTCGTGTGTGGAAGAATAGAAGAGGCATTAGCCTCGATTCAGTAACTTTTCAATAACTACTATACTTAATGGCATAACGTTACTTGTATTGCTTGTTTACATAGGCCTCTTAACTTACAAAGTAGAAGCGTTTCTGAATTGTTGACCGGCGAAGATAGCCTTGTCACCCAACTCCTCCTCGATTCTCAAGATTTGGTTGAGCTTAGCCAATCTCTCGGATCTGGCAGGAGCACCGGTCTTGATTTGACCAGATCTCAAACCGACAGTCAAGTCAGCAATGAAAGTGTCCTCAGTCTCACCGGATCTGTGAGAGACCATAACACCCCAACCAGCAGAGTAAGAGTCCTTGGCGGCCTGGATGGACTCGGTCAAAGAACCAATTTGGTTGACCTTCAACAACAAAGCGTTGGCGGCCTTCTTCTCGATGGCGGTCTTGATTCTCAATGGGTTGGTGACAGTCAAGTCATCACCCACGATTTGGATCTTGTCAGAGACCTTGGAGAAGAAGTGAGACCAAGACTCCCAGTCGTCCTCGGCGAATGGGTCCTCAATGGACACAATTGGGTACTCGTTGATCAACTCCTCGTACAAGGAAGCCAATTGCTCTCCGGTCAACCACTTGGATTTGTCGGAGTCTGGGTTCTTGAAGTCCAAGTCGTACTTGCCGTCCTTGAAGAACTCGGAAGAAGCAACGTCCAAGGCAATGCCGATCTTTCCGGTGTAGCCGGCCTTCTCAATGGCATCGACAATCAAGTCCAAAGCCTCTCTTGGGGATCCAATGTCTGGGGCAACACCTCCCTCGTCTCCGACGTTACCGGCGGATTGACCGTACTTCTTCTTGGTCAAAGACTTCAAGTTGTGGTAGACCTCAGAACCTTGTCTCAAGGCCTCAGAGAAGGTAGAAGCACCAGTTGGCACAATCATGAACTCTTGGAAGGCCAAAGCACCTCCAGCGTGGGAACCACCGTTCAACACGTTTTGGAAAGGAACTGGGAGCACGAAAGGAGACTCCTTAGAACCGGCAATGTCAGCCAAGTGCTTGTACAATGGCACATTCTTCTCGGCGGCACCAGCCTTGGCAGCAGCCAAAGAAACTCCCAAGATGGAGTTGGCTCCCAACTTGGACTTGTTAGGAGTACCGTCCAACGAGTTCAAGAACTCGTCAACCTTGGCTTGGTCGGTCACGTCAACGTTAGCCTTGACGAAAGCGGGAGCAATAATGTCATTGACGTTGGCAACAGCCTTGGTGACACCCTTGCCCAACCACTTGGACTTGTCGCCATCTCTCAACTCCAAAGCCTCGTGGATACCAGTGGAGGCACCGGATGGGACAATGGATCTGAACAAACCCTTTTCGGTGAAGAGGTCAACCTCGACGGTTGGGTTACCTCTGGAGTCGTAGACGGTACGAGCGTGGATTTTAGTGACGGCCATTTTCAAGTGTGATTGATGATGGAGAAAAACTGCTGAAATCGGTGCGTGCGGAAAGAGGTGTATTTATATCTGGGAGCGTGGACCACACATGCCCGCTGGCATGCGACCACAAAAAAAAAAGGCCCAAAGCAGGGAAAGAGTCATGTAGCGTCAGTGTCGGGGCTGATGCATGACTCAATCCGAAGATACATCGACACAGCACCAAGTGTTTCAGGAGGGCTTGGGGTCCCCCGGAACGGCCAGGTTGGGCTTGATTCGAGGGCTCCTGCTGGACGTTTCGGGGTGTGGCTGCATGAACGTCTCGGTAGTCGGACTTTTTATGCGCATACGCGGCCGGCTCAAGGGAGGTGGGTGCCCCGGCTTCGATCGAAGTTTGAGGAATTCCGGGTGCAAATTTGCCTGCGCACGCCCATGTCACCTTACTTCCGGGCAATTCGTGCGTTATGCCCGTAAACCGTACATAGCTCTAGACATGCCCTTAGGTACACGCCCACAGTATGTCTATTATACACGCCTATACAAGCCCATTATATATGCCCTTAATCCTATGTGTACCTACATCTGCGCACGTGTACGTACGTGTCTATTGTAAACGTCCGCACACCCTCGGAATGATGCAACCTCGACTCACTAAAGCGTCTCCAGCTGCGTTTCCTGCGACCTGATGCTTTCTCGTATGACGCATTTTTGTGGTGCTGCAAGAGAGCCTCGGATTTAATCCTTAATCTGTTGTATTCTGTTTCAGCTGCTTTTGTGGCAAGACGCCATGTATATATCTTGTTTCAGATTGCCTTTGCGCTTCCCATACAAGTATAAAAGGCCTCCGTATCCCTTCTTTTGTAGCCCTATTTTTGCTGTAAGTTGTATTTTCTTTGCAGCCAAAAACTACAGCCATTGACTAAACAACCCCACTCTCTACAGAATAAAAGCTATGGACCGGCCATTATTAAGTCTACATATATCCAATCGACCAGGAGTAGCGCCGACCTATACTTTACATTTGCAACGGAAACCTCGGAACCATAACACCGCTTTACAGGTATATCCTATGCCGAGCCAAATTCCCCGCCTTTTTGAACATAGCACGCGCAAATAAAGAAAGTCCAATTGCAAAGCAGAGAGCAAAGAAGCAGATTCAAAAGCGCAATTGACTACCTATACAATATGCAAACACGCAAAAAATACCCCAAAATACTCACAAAAAACTCACAATTGATTCTTGGTGTACGGGTTTTGGCGCACACACTAGTTCGCGTGCTGCATCATCAACACTTCCACCATCAACCCACCATGAGCAAAAGAGGTCCATCGATCGACCAGTATACGAAGCTCAAAAACGATCTCACGCGTCAGATCCTAAAAAAGAAGGAAATTGATACCAAGCTTCTGAATCTCGAGGAGCAAATCTATGAAAAAGAGCTAGAGTACTTCAACGAAAGCACCTACGGAAACATTGTCAAAGGCTTTGACAACTTTGCCAAGAACTCCTCTGGTGGATCCAACAAACGCAAGCTTGTCTACACAGACGAAGACCATGTCTTCAGCATGTCTTCAGGTACACACGTCAAGACGCTAATGAAGAAACAGGGTCTTGCATCTGGGGTGCCCGATCTTGATGATTATGAAGACTCTGTGGAACCAGTGGCCACTACAAGCAAAGAGCCCAGCGTGAGTACCCCAGGGAGAAAGAAGAAGGTTTAAAGACTACAACTTTTTTACTACTGAGATCTCTATGTTCAAGTTTGCTATTTACAAGCCAATTCTAGTATTGGCTATTGAAATGTTGGGTCTGAATACATCATGAAGCGGAAAAATTCCAAACTCGGCTGTGACGTATTGATACCCAATTTGGTGGTGATGTATTGGAACCAAATGGCTAGTTGAGTTTGGTAGCCAAAACATTGACTCTTGAGATAATAAGCTTTAGTCTCTATCAAAACCAGTCAATTAAGTTGCACGAAGTTTCCAAACTCACTCAGGATCCTCAAGTCGGACTCTCTAGAGTATTTGATGCAAATGAAGCGATGTGAAAGAGAAGGACCAACTCTATGCAAACGTCCAATCAGGACCATTGATGCAGGACCCTTAGGTTTTCTTATAGTTGTACACCCAAGGCTTGTTTGCAGGGAATTCTGTGGGAACGCGCAACTCCAATGGGAACCGTTTCGTCTCCTTGACATTGGCGGCTTCATACAACTCAGGACTAATGGCCTTCAACTCGGCCATGGCATCCCGGATACTGTTGTACTGCAATCTCAACTGCTCCCTTTGCTTCTCCTCGGTTTTCCTCAGGAAAACTTTCCAGGCGTTGGTGATTGTCTTATGCTTGATCAAGTCTTCTGGCGAAAGCTTCAAGAGCTTGGGCTGTTTTCTGGAGGCGGAGAGTGCCGAAAGTTGGTTGACCACTCTTTGAGTGGCTTGGTTGACCACGGAGTCTTTTTTGCCGCGGACAAAGGTTCTCGAGATCAGGACAAGTCGAGTCGGAGTGGAACTCATGGCAGTGGTGGAGTGTGAAGATGAAGCGAAAATTTCGGCGCCGGTTTGAGGTCACGTGGTAGCCGCGTTCGCGTCACGTGTGTAAATGCACATGACTTCCTGCATCCGCGCACGTGCACGTCTACACTTGCTGTGAACTGCAAATCACCCCTGTGTTTCGAACAAGACATATGCATTTCGGCCACAAAGAAAAGGATTCCAAAAATCCTGACGATTTTCAAGCTCCCTCGGAGCCTCCTTCATATGAGCAGCTGCAGGAGAATCAAGGTCAGCAGCAACAGCAGAACCAGAACTACCAGTCTCCGCCAGATTTTGCACCCTCTGATTCCCATCAGTATGCCAATCTCGGACCAAACGAGTATCCCGACGAGAAGAAGAGCAGCGAACCTGTAAGTGGTGGATACAATGGGCCGAATAGCGGGCCTGTGGATGGTGCGCAATACAATGGGCCAAACAGTGGGTTTGGCCAGACCGGCATTCCGCCTGGTACATATGTTGTGCCTCCCCAAAAAGCCAACATTGCCTACGATACCGAGGGTACATCCACACGTCCCGGATACAAGGAATATCTTGAGCAAGATAAGCAGCGGGTGGCGCAAGGCGATGTCCCCAAGCCTCGGTCATTCTTCGGTCGTAAAGGGGCGCCCTTGGCCCCAAGCAAAAAGGGCGGCTCAGGCGGGGGATTCCCAGGATCCTCTGGATCTACTTACTACAACGCATCCAAGTGAGCAACTCAGGGTGCAACAGTGCATTGTGCAATGTTGAGGTTGATAATGGTTGCATGTCCAGATCTGGGTCTGGGTCTAGGTATAGGTCTCGTTCACTGAAAAAGGGATTCGAAGAAGAAGGTACAGATTCAAGTGATGGATATTCGATTGGATCCAAACGGTTCAATGGTTAAGAGTCTTCGCTTGATGCATCGGGTTGATTCCATGCAAGCTTGAACTATGACAAGACACAGTTCCATGAATGTCATTGTTCTCTGAATTCAAATCAATGGCGAGGAAAGAATCAAAACTGGATAATGGGAATTGCAAGAAGCAGAGTGCTCGATCCGGAATCTTGTGGATTTCATTGGTCGCCATGGCAGTTATGCCAATTTCGTCATATCCCTGTGTCAACAACTACCTGGCTGTTGATATTACATGATCCTTTTCATAGTGTGGTTAGTATAGTGAATTTTATGCTATCCTACTAAAACTCGGTGTTGACTTGAAGTGCTACGGTCTGCAAGTGCTACAAAGTCTCCAACAGTTTATTGAAGTACTCGGATCGGTACCAGTGGTCTATGACCGTTTTCCATATCGAGTGAACATGGAGGGAACATGGAGTGAACATGGAGTGAACATGGAGTGAACATGGAGTGAAGCTGTTCACAAATTAACACATGACTTTACCATTGAAGTGACACTTATATTTCATCTTTATTTGGCATACTCATACTCTCATTGAGAAGATGGAAGATGGTATGCTAAGTCTAGTGTCACACCACTGGTACCAAGATATCAGAGATCCATCGATACCTGTCCGGCACCATATCAAATGCACTCATTAAAGCACCAACGCAATGACACTACTGCTACAATGCTACTGTCAATGCTACTGTCAATGCTACTGTCAATGCTACTGTCAATGCTACTGTCAATGCTACTGTCAATGCTACTATTTATAATGCTATTGATACTACTACTAAGAGTTTAAGAGCGGTGGTAATGGTGGGTTGAAAAAAAGAGTATGAAGAGTCTCTACTTCGTCTCCTATTGAACAGAACAAGAAGGTGATGAATTTCCACCCAGGTGACTACATTCCAAGAAGAGTACTCTTTATGTGTGAGTCTACAATCATGTACTAAGCCAGCTAAAAAAAATAATGACCTGATTGTTCATTATTATTGGGTCTATACTTATTAGGCAAATGTTCTGGTATAGTTTCATTACTTATTAGATCTATTTTATTTGACATATGAATTTTCTTATGAAATAAGGGATTTATGATGTAAAGTATTATTGCCTGTAGTATAGTATAGTATAGTTATAGATCAGATCGAGTCCAATTAGCTGTGGTTTACCAGCTCTGGGTCAGCTACAATACAGGTTATTGTTTATCGTAAATTAAGCAGTATCATATACGGTGCAGGGAGTGGCTAGACAGAGCCAGCTATCTCGTAATCAAAACTCCTCGGCAGTTCCATCGATGGAACTCAGCACCAGTTCCGGAACCTTGCATCAGGATTACTAAACCCTGTGCAGGATAGAATAGACAATCCATCAGCCCAATGCTAGCAGAACAAAAGATTAGAAGGTCAGGGTCAGGATTCAGGGGTCAGGAGTCAAGTAGTCAGGGGTCAAGTAGTCAGGAGTCAAGTAGTCAAGTAGTCAAGTAGTCAAGTAGTCACAAGGAATGGTTCACAGGAGAATTAATAGCAGGCTAGGGGCTGGACCAGACGAGTAGGCCAGACTAATGAACTAACTCGACTGCACTGCAGAGTAGACTAGCGTACACTAGAATAGACTGATCTGGTTGGATAACTAGACTGCTAGAGACAGCTAGACAACAAGGCGACTAGACAACCAGCCAACCATAATAGACAGCCAGACTGAGAACCAGAAACCAAAGCACTAGACGAATAGCCAAATAAAACCCAGATGACTAGACGATTAGACGACAAGACCAGAACACTAGACGAATCTGAGTAAGCTAGACTGACACTAGACAATCAGACTATACCAGAAGACTAATCTGACTGACTGAAATGGCTGACTGACTGAAATGGCTGACTGATTAGACTAGACTAGAATAGACCAGAAGACTAGACTAGACTAATCCCCCTAGGCTTAGACTGGTTGACCACACAACCAGACTCGCCAGAAGAATAGACGAATCTGACTAACTATCTGTCTGACTGTCTGTCAACTGACTATTTGACTGACTATCTGAGTCGAGTCAGACAACCAGACAACCAGACAACCAGACAACCAGACAACCAGACAGTCAGACAGTCAGAAAACCAGACAGACACAGACAACCAGACAACCAGACAACCAGACAGCCAGACAGCCAGACAGCCAGACTAGACTATGTGGCTGTGGTCAATAAATATTCTCCACACACCTATAAGCCCATCTCCGCCTGTAACGCCCGGAGAGCCTCCTCATCCTCATCCTCTTCAGCCGAAACCAGAGGTTTACTCTTACTGACCGTAGGAAAGTCCGGCAAATCGGCATTTTGAAGTCTCAGAGGCTGTTCCACATGCAGTTTCTGGCTCTGCTGCTTATTTTCCACCTCCTCCTCCTGCAACGCAGCCAACTCCTCGTCCAACTCATCCTCATCCACATACTCTCCTCCCACAGGCCGTGAAATGGCCTCAGAAATCTCGTCCGCCAACTCCACCTGTTCCCGGATATCGTCCATAGTAGTCTCCACCTTGTCCACGTCATACTCGCCGTGGATCTGCTTCATGGCCGACGCACCCTGTTTCATGGCCTTCATGGTCTCCAAGTTGAGGTTGGCACTCTCGATGGCCGTCAATTGTGTCTCCAACGAGTCGATCTGGTTCTCGATCTTGAGCAAGTTGGCCTCGTAGCCCTTTTTCCGCTTCAATGCGTTTTTGGCCAACGTCTTGTTGGTGGAGATGTGCTTGCGGGCTAGAACGTCCTGGTCCAGGATCTGCAGTTCTAGATGTGCTCTTTTTTTGTTGAGCATTGAAATGTGCTCTCGTAACTCGACGATTGCCTTTTTGGGCAATTCCTTCTTTTGCTGCTTGTTGCCTCCGAATACATAGCTCCACATGACGTTACGGTGGTGTGAAAGTGTGGTGATAAGGATTTTGTCCTCGCCAATTGGCCGCGCACTACCTCCATACTGCTAAGTAAGGCCATACTAATATGTCATTCTTGGATACTTAAATTTACTTAATTTACGAACATGACTATTTTGTTCTGTTCTTGTGTGAGGGGACCATTTGCTGTACATATCAGCTCTATAAGTGTTATCCTCTGTACTGCTGTAGCATTGTGCTACTGAAGTGCTGTACTGGTGTATTGTAGTAATGTACTTCAATTCCTGGTACTCCTCCCTAGCACTGTAGGACTGTACTTCTCTGTACTTTCTGTAGGACTGTATTTCACTTTAGCACACTGTTCTACTTTATAGTACTGTAGTGTACTGTAGCACTGTAGCACTGTAGCACTGTAGCACTGTAGCACTGTAGCACTGTAGCACTGTAGCACTGTAGCACTGTAGCACTGTAGTTCAGTGTAGTATATCCCTAGTGTTTTCCACTGTACTCCTCTGACCACTTTAGTACTGTAGTATTGTGCTTCACTGTTCACGGTGGTGCTGTAGTACTGCAGTTCAATTTAGTACACTGTGGTACTGTAAGACTGCAGTACTTCACTGTGGCTCACTGTAACATTGTAGTATTGTAGTACACTGTAGTACTTTAGCACTGTACTCCTCTGACTTCACAGTGTATACCTATGCAGTTGAGGATTCTGGTTGACTTGGATGAGGAGACGATACCAAAATTTTCTGAATAGTAGTTGAATGACTCTCCATGGTCTTGTCTTGCGCCTCATTCGTGTACGTCTAGTCTCCACATACCCAACCATGCAGAGTCCAATCTTCGTGACCGATATTCACCATACGCATGCATGCGCCATCTAATATATCGTAGCCTTGTACTTTGACTGGCATTTATCGAGTGGTATTACCTTCTGTCAAAGCATCATGTAGTCAAGACATCCATGCGTTTAAGTTCCCTTTTCATTTCCGTCACTTTTGGTCCGGTTATGAGCTCTGCCCTACCTTTTGACTGGACACCATCACTCCTCTGATATTCGACCGTACCATCTTTACCGATCTGACTCACCTGACAATACTGCTGATACTATTGTCACTATATTCTGTACATTAGAGTGGTCACTTCATTGGTGGCACTGGACTTCTCTCCATTAGTACCTCTTCAAATCTCTCCATTGTACTATTCTCTTCTTAGTATCTCCATTATAGAGATTACTGGGATCTCTGGTATCTTGTATGGATCTCACCATTACCATTCTCTATGAGTACTTCATTATCACTCCCCATTAGTACTCTCCATTAGTTTTCACTGGTGCTTCTCCATTAAATACTCTCCGAGCTAGGACGAAAAACTGACTGTCACTGGTTGTCCATAGCACTGCATCTTTGACCAACTGCATGTCTAGCTCACCACCACCCAGAGAAAAAAGAATGCTAACAAAACCCCAAAGATCTTGAGGTACAACCACCGGTTATTAGAAATATTCGTGTAGTACTTCAACAACTCTCTCTGGGCGCCCATGATGTTCATGTCGATATCCTCGACGTTCTGGTCGATTCTTTGGATTGTTTCACCCTGTTCCGTAACCATCGTGGCCAATTGCTGGAAAAGGTTGCCCACCTCGTTGATGGTGGCCTCGATGGTCTCCACTGCACTGCTCCGCTGGGTGAGATACTCGCTGGTTTGCTCCTCCATCAACAAAAGCTGCTTTGTCTGGTCTGGAATGGAGAGCAACTCGTGTTCTCCCGAAGAGGCCGGTGCATCCTGGAGAAGGTAAGGGTTTTCATTCAAGTTCATCAACGAACTGTTTCCCTCTCCAGCGCCCGTTTCGCCGTAGTTGTTAGAATGGTTGGTGGAAGACGAAACAAAGTTATCCTTACGAGACTTATTGACAAGCTCGTTTTTCTGACGTAATTCTAGCACGTTTTTGAACTCGCCACTTACATTCTTCATCTTGGAGTTCAAGAGATTCAACACATTCTTGGAGTTCTGGCCAATCTGCAGGTTGACCGGAGTACTGGAGTCTCCCTTGACATAACGCTGCAAATTCTGAAGACTCTGTTCGATTTTGAAAATGTCCTGTTTGATGACATATGTCAACTCGCCGATCTCCACGGGGCGGTCGTCAAATAGGGGTTTTTTCTTGGCAAGAAGCGCTAGTTTGGATAATAGTTCCGTGGTGTGCGAGATATCCTTGGCTATGATGCTGGCCTGCTGGGAAAACTTGGATTTTTTTATAGGGGCGGCGGCACGAGGGGGCACATTGTTTTTGTGGTTGATCTTGTCGAATGTGGAAACACACTGCTGGAACTCGAACGTCCTGTTCTGGATGGACATGGTGGATAGGAGGGGGGGCTTACGCGTGGAGGTACGGATGTGTTCCGCGGAATGTTTGGGTTTTTTATGCTGGAGGTACGGGTTTGTTTTGAAAAGGGCAAAATTCAGAGGTTTTAGGCGTGTTTGGCTGGTGTAGACGGTGAGCGATTGGACCCTGAGTGGTTGTTGGTAGGGCAGATATGGACAAGTTTTCGAGCCTGGTGCGGGTGGAGTATGCAGGTGTGCGTATCTTATGTGCAGGCTGTGTGCAGAATACAGGACGATAGGTCGGAGTACCAATCTATTCCCCAACTATAGTACATCGTTATTCACTCCGACGTCATGGCAGCAGTCTTCGGTGGATAACATAGATTACTTTGAATTTAGGGATATATATTGATACTAGTGTCACTACACTACAGTACCGTGGTAGTAGTAGTAGTAATACTAATACTAATACTAATACTAATACTAATACTAACAATGGTTCTCCAGAGGGACGAGTCGGGCTACTTATATAGTGGACAGCAGGGTCACTTGTCACCCTGTAGTAGTATAGATGGTCAGTTATAGAAGTACATAGACATAGATACAGTATTATTCAAAACAATTCAAACCAGTGTGACAAGATTCAAACACACTAGCATAATTAAACAAACCGATAGTTCAAAAAGGTCCGTACTTATGACTTAAAAATTGCTAGGCATCTAAGATTCGAAATAAACTGTTTATGTGAAGTCTCTATTGAATATTAAAACACTAAGGTTTTGAATTCTTGGTTTGTTAAGTTTCCTAATGTGGGTTGAACCATTTTGGGCCCCCTGGTCTGAATAGTTTTGAAAAACACTGTAGTCAGTTATAGATATGAGTATAGATATGAGTATAGATATAAGTATAGATATAGTCAGTTATAGTCAGTTATAGATATAAGTATGGATATAAGTATGGATATAAGTATGGATATAAGTATAGATATAAGTATAGATATAGTCAGTTATAGTCAGTTATAGTCAGTTATAGATATAAGTATGGATATAAGTATGGATATAAGTATAGATATAGTCAGGGCTCTTTATAACGTGTGTTACCTAAACTTGTATTCGTTGATACATCCTCAAAGAGAGAAAGCAGAGTGGCTTATATAACTGGAGAGAAATGTGGCATCGAATAATCTCCACTAGAACAATGGTCGATTCGAAAGGTCATCTTGGCACTTTGTACAGCGATAGATGTGACACGGCGTTTGGATAGCCATTGTTATCGGGCATCGTCATAGTTTCTTAGCAGTGTTCTACCTATAGTGATCAACTGTCAATTATGGATATAAGTATAGAAGAGTAGAGATGAGTATAGATGAGTAGAGATGAGTAGAGATGAGTAGAGATGAGTAGAGATGAGTATAGATAAGTAGAGATAAGTAGAGATGAGTAGAGATAAGTATATATGAGTATAGATAAGTATAGATAAGTATATATGAGTATAGATAAGTATAGATAAGTATATATGAGTATATATGAGTATAGATAAGTATAGATAAGTAGAGATAAGTATAGATAAGTAGAGATAAGTAGAGATAAGTAGAGATAAGAGTGGATAAATATAGATAAGTACAGATAATTACAGATAAGTAGAGATAAGTAGAGATAATTAAAATATGTACAGATTGTTAGATTCTGGTTACGTCCAGTACTCTGTTTTGTATGTTTATTCGCCGATGGATCCCCAATAGGTGGGAATCCGAGTACTTATATAGTTAGCCTGTGAGTACCAGAGAAGTGGAGCATGTCGGTTAAACGCCATGTCACGAGGTAAGGTGAAAGTATGGATCCAAGTCGCGGGGTCTGACGCATTGGACAAGTCATTGGCATTCGTAGACTCTAACAATACCTCTATGGGTAGTGTGTTTAGCCATGGTGGGTCTAACATAGGTAAGTACAGATAATTATAGATAATTATATATGAGTATAGATAAGTTTAGATGATTATAGATGAGTATAGATGAGTATAGATGAGTATATATGAGTATAGATGAGTATAGATAAGTAGAGATAAGTATAGATAAGTAGAGATAAGTAGAGATAAGTAGAGATAAGTAGAGATAAGTAGAGATAAGTATAGATAAGTAGAGATAAGTATAGATAAGTAGAGATAAGTAGAGATAAGTAGAGATAATTACAGATAAGTCAGCTATAGAAATACTCATAGTTATGGATAGACAATTACTCGACCCGCTTTCATCTCTAGAATCTGTTTTGAAGCTACACGAACAGTATGCTGCTGATTCCAGAGATAACCGGCTCCAAGCTTGAGAAGCATGCCCAGCAGGAGAAAACCTCATCTTTACAAGTCGCCGTCCAATGTCTTTCCCGTATGATATGGGCATGCCAGGCCAAAGAGAGCGGTCGATAGCATCAGGTACGTACAACCACTGGAAAACGAATCTTCCACTTCAAACATTTATACTGGCCCGATGACCAAAGATCGACCACTTTTATTGGTGGCCAGCTTATCCTCAGTCTAAGTCGGCCTCAGTCTAAGTCGGACTCAGTCTAAGTCGGCCTCAGTCTAAGAAAGATTGAGGCGCAGGTTTTGGATGTCCTGGGGCTTCGATGTCCATGTATGTTGAGAAATCACAGACTGACGTTTCTGGAAAATAACAAAAGAATGCACTCCATGTATTCAATGCTTTAGCAAGTGCGCTTCTGGTTAGCACGCACCATCCATTTGATGGTTCCTAAGTCGTCTTCCCAAGGTCTTTTTGAACTTTTCAAGCTAGATACAAGTGAAGGTAAGATGTGGTTGTATAGAAGTCTAAGTTTCTTAAAACATGTCTAACTACGTGCCAAGTTTCATGCATCGTTGAAACACTCTAAGTACCTTCAGATACACTGTACCTTCAGATAGAGTGTCGGTTGCAAGCTCTAAATTCGGGAGTGCAAGACAGGTGATCTTGGTGAGTAATGCCCAAAAGCACACTTTGGGGCTGGAGGTCTCCCATTTCCCAAACTATAAGTTTTAGACATCTGTCGTTTATTTACACCTCATTCTTTTGTTCATTACAACTACTCCTTGATTTAATCCCTAGCTTTTACGTAAGTTGACCAAAACCACTATGAGTAGCTTGGAGTCTTTGGACAAAAGAAGCTGATGTTATTGCTGAGGCACAAATCAAAGACCCATCACCATTAAGGACTACATGCCAGGGAATGGTGGACTAAATGCCAGGGAATGGTGGACTAAATGCCAGGGAATGGTGGACTGCATTCCAAAGAGAATGGTGGACTACATGCCAAAGAGAGGGCGTGGTGCCACTTAAAAACGTTGAGTTGGGCAATCTTTTTGTTCACCATCACCTCCACGTTCTGCCACACTTCAAGCCACAATATTCTCCATCCAAATTAAAAAATCACAATCGAGTTCATTGACAAACCTTGCTACAATACTGAGTAGATCTTCATCCAGTATTCCCTGCATTCTCTCCTGATTAGAATGTCACACAGACACAGGGAAAGATTCCTATGTGGGACAATTCTCTTCCATTGCAAGGAAAATATTCTGGCCCAAAATCCCCTCGTTGCGTAAGTACTTGTTGCCTCGGAAAGTGCTTTTTTTCGACTATCTTGGCACTGCTGGGGCGCACTCAAGAACCACATCCGTAATCTCCGCAGCGGTTCCATGTTGAATGGTTTGCAGTCTTTACAACAGTGGCAGGAGGATATGGTACATCACCAAGGTCAGACATTGGGTGTTGTCGAATACCACTGTTTTTGGTAACATTGTTGCTATCCATGTAGGCCCAAGGTTTTGAGTATCAATGGCGAATGAACACAATGAACAGAGTACCTGGCGTAACACAAGATCTAACACTATATGTTAAGGATACACTGGGTATTAGGTGTACTGAATATTAGGTAGTACTGGGTATTAGGTAGTACTGGGCATTAGGTAGTACTGAATATTAGGTAGTACTGGGTATTATAGTAGAAGTACTGAATATCATAGTATATGTGTAGTTCTTTGTAGCACTTTGTAGTACTGGTAGTACTCGATAACAATACTATTTTGGATCTACAGTAATCTGCTTCCGTCTGGTACTCTATTGTATGTTTGATTGCCGATGAATGCTGCTAGAGAAACCATTGCACCGCATATAGACTGGAGTATGGCACTATTGTATGACACTATTTTACGGCACTATTGTATAGCACTATTGTATGGTACTATTGTATGGCACTACTGTATGGCACTACTGTATGGCACTACTGTATGACACTACTGTATGACACTATGGTACGGCACTACTGTATGACACTACTGTATGGTACTACTGTATGACACTATGGTACGGCACTATTGTAAAGTTTCTAATAGGTATAGTGGGTATATTTAATATCAGTGCCAAAGCCAGAGAATGAGTGAATTTGTTGGTTCAGTTAGAAAACTGGACTGGCTCATTTTCCTTCTCTTGCACTTCTACACTGCTCTACTGTTATACTTCACTATAAATATACTGCTATACTGGCATAGATTCGTCCTTTCCAACACAGAAATAGGTCTTACTGAGCCAAAGATCTGCTCAGCTCTGATCGACCACTACAGGGTTCAGCTTTCACATACTTAGTACACCAGCCACGGTGGGTCTAACGGATACTCTTTTACAGATTATTCTATTGCCTCGTCTATTATAATTTTTATTCAGCATATACACTATGTTCAGGAATTTGATAAAGAGCAGGTTTAGTATCAAATAACTACACGAATAAAAAGGAGCAGTTCAGGTAAGAGCAACAGAATGCTGCAATAGAATACTACAATAGAATACTGCAATAGAATACTGCAATAGAATACTACAATAAAATACTACAATAAAATACTACAAGAAAATACTACAAGAAAATACTACAAGAAAATACTACAAGAAAATACTACAAGAAAATACTACAAGAAAATACTACAATAAAATACTACAATAAAATACTACAATAAAATACTACAATAAAATACTACAATGAAATACTACAACAAAATACCACAACAAAATACTACAACAAAATACTACAACAGAATACCACAATGGAAAGAGAGTGAGAGTCAAAAATTTGGTTACTTTTAAATTATGCAATCCCAATTTCGTTCCGACCCACACCACGTTGCATATAACCTAATGAATCAAATCCCTAAATGCAATAAACTATAAGGAAATCATATTGTTAGATTCCATGGCCACTTCTCTACATAACAGGTATTGAGCTCACGTGCCCAGTATATCGGGGTTTGCTGTTACACCCTTTGAAAATATCTCGTGCAAGAATATTTAAAGAAGGTCGATTTCTTCCTAAAGAATCATCAACGAGTATAGTTTCCATTAGCCATAAACGTACTAAAGAACATATCATATTTTTTTCAATTACACTAGATGTTAGATCCACTATATGTAGGGCCAAGTGTATGGAGGATTCATGAAACCGACTTTGTCCGATGGTAACAATGGCCATTCTAAATGCTGTGTCACAGCCATTGCTGCATGAAGTGCCACCATGACCTTTCGGATATTCTGGAACAATCCCTACCTTTGTTCTAGTGGAGAGTTTTCCGGTACTACGTTTCTCTCAAAGTTATATAACTTCGGCTCCTCTCTTTGGGGACCACCAACAAAGGATTAGTAAGCATAAATGTATTAAAGAACATAACACTACATAGTAGAAACCATATGTCAGAAACTGTGTACATAGTCTTACTATAAAGTGTTGTCCGAAGTGTTAGATCCACTAGAGTGGGACACCATATAGAGGGATTATGAAGTCTACTCGTCCGATTCTAAAACTGGCCATTTTATTCTAGGAGAATCATCATTGTACGAAGTATTGTGAAGGTTTTTTCAGAAATCTAGAAGAATCATTAATGCCTGGTAGAATCGAAGCCATCTTCTTAGATTTTCTTCTCAGTTTTGAAGCAATTTCTTCTTAGTTTCGAAGCAATTTCTTCTTAGTTTCGAAGCAATTTCTTCTTAGTTTCGAAGCAATTTCTCTTCTCAGTTTCGAAGCAATTTCTTCTTAGTTTTGAAGCAATTTCTCTTTTTAGTTTCTCCTCTTAGTTTCTCTTCTTAGTTTCTCCTCTTAGTTTCTCTTCTTGGATTTTCTTCTCGGTTTCTCTTCTTATATATAAGCCGTCAATGAATAGTTTAGGTAACCAACGTGTGTTGAAGAATCATTAGTCATACACCATAATTCATAGAAAAAGACCTTTTGGTGGGTCTGGTTCTTGGAGGCTTCTTGGTGTATCTCAGGCAGTTGATCTTTGATTGAGTTATTCAGTGATAAATGGCGCAAAGTCTCCATATATATATAGAAATTCCTCATTCACCATTGTTTAATTGTAGCAACCATTCTTGATCTCAAGCAGCACAAGAAGTCGGGACAAATCTTGAAAATGAACATATCAACACTACGTTTGGGTGAGCCTGCTCGTGTTGATGGTGCTGAGAGCCAAATTAAATTGCTTTAACCTGTCCAGTTTTGAGCCCGGGACTCCCCGACGTTTCTATGAGGTTCTCTATGATAAACCATTTTATGGGTACAGGTTTCTGTGGAGTCTTGTATGATGGGGATGTCGGGTCGGGTCGGGGTTCCGACCGCGAATTACCGGAAAAGGCAATTTCCCGGACCTGCCCCACCCTCTATTTCCCTCCCAAGCCACTAGTAAAATTTGGAAAAAAAGTATGTATGATGTTTGAAACGCTCAGTAAACTATTTCTACAGATTAAGAAAGTATTCATAGTGGTTTTGGAGGATTTAAGGCACGGTCTACGAAGCGTGTGGTCACGTGACTTCGGGCCTGAGTGTACAGGCGGCCATTACAAGGTGTACTGGTTTCAATAGTCCCGGATGCACTGGTGTAGCTTTTATGTGGATCGGATGTATTTTTAGGTTTATTGATTTAGTATGTGTGTTGCACATAATTAGTGGTTCTTAATTACTAGTGAGTATGCGCTTAAGGTACGAAACTACAGAGTACACTAAAAAATCGGGAAAAAAGAATAAATACACGAAGTCACGTGGAAACCAATATGAAGGTATAGAGTATCACATGTCATCATCTAAAAACTCAAAAAATTGGGGGAAGGAGAAATACATGGAGTAGTAGGGTAAAAGGCTGTGTGGCGTGTATACAGGACACTACAGGCCATCAACAGAAGCTTAAACATGCTCACAATAAGGAATAGATACAACAAATGAAACAAACCTGAAACAAAGCTGAAACAAACCTGAAACAAACCTGAAACGTCTATTAACAGATCTAAAGCAAACTTAATTGACTAGTGGGTATCTTATACAGAGAATGGGAGATGAAGTCCATGCATTATCTGCAGGCACACACGATACAATATGCGAGGACCAGATACTTAAGACACCTCAAATACATGACTTTGACACCTTGTCAGATGCACGACCATAAATACGAAGCAGAACGAAGGAAAAGAACAAAGCGTGTGCAGGCCAATCCGGCATAACCACCCCACAGATCTGTTTCATGAGTGTTTCAGCCAATCTGCAACCACCCACGGGATCTGCACAGGGCAGTTTCATGTTCGTCTCGCGCACCGTCTGAATCGCGAGTTTACTTTCCGCCCAAAACAGAAATAAGTGTGTGCGCGCACCGTCCTGGGCGCTCTGAAAACAAACATTTTGTTGTGCCTTGGCCAGCTACTCCTTATACCCGATCTATTTTTCAACCATGAGAGAAATTGTATGTTGTGCCATGTTTCAGGTGCACCCATGCCCCAGGCTCTTGGGTTCGTTCCAGAATCCGTGCCCTTTTCCTGTTCCGTATATAAGATCACAGACATCCCTCCATCCTACCATGATAATCACAGCCCTAAATTATAGTGACAGCTGTGGCATCCTGAGACACAATGATAACTATTGATAGCCGCTGACACAGTAAAAGATGGAATACCTATATGGTGGATTAGTGGTATATCCAACATAGTGGATATGGATACAGCGGATATGGATATGGATATATATACACTGGTGGGATCTAGTGGCTGGTGAGTTTACAGCCACGCAGTTCTGATCTCCATATACCTCCTAGTCCAGAGATAGATTATCGCCATCTCTACCATCATGGTCTCTTCCAGTTTCAAGTCCCTTTTCGTGTCTACTACGGACTCTACATATACCCGATTGTGTGCCCATCTCCATCTATTCCACCTCTTAATTTACCCCCAACCATCATCAATCTACGCTCTTATTTGTCTGTGATTATACGATTCATTTTAAACATATACTAACCCCTAGATTCATTTGTCCACCGGTCAGTGTGGTAACCAGATCGGAGCCGCCTTCTGGGAAACCATCTGTGGCGAACATGGCTTGGACAGCAGTGGAGTGTACCACGGCGACGAAGGCATTCAAAAAGCAAAGTTGGATGTGTATTTCAACGAGGCCTCTTCTGGCAAGTATGTTCCTCGTGCTGTGCTCGTGGACTTGGAGCCCGGCACCATCGATTCCGTCAAGTCCTCCAAAATCGGAAACTTGTTTCGCCCCGACAACTACATCTTCGGCCAATCGTCCGCCGGTAACGTGTGGGCCAAGGGTCACTACACCGAGGGAGCAGAATTGGTCGACTCCGTCATGGACGTCATCAGAAGAGAAGCTGAGGGTTGTGATTCCTTGCAAGGTTTCCAAATCACCCATTCCTTGGGTGGAGGTACAGGTTCCGGAATGGGAACCTTATTGATATCCAGAATTAGAGAAGAGTTCCCCGACAGAATGATGGCCACTTTCTCGGTGGTGCCCTCGCCCAAGGTGTCCGATACAGTGATCGAGCCCTACAATGCCACGTTGTCCATCCATCAATTGGTGGAGAACTCGGACGAGACCTTCTGTATCGATAACGAGGCTTTGTACAATATCTGTCAGAAGACCTTGAAATTGCCGCAGCCAAACTACGACCACTTGAACAATTTGGTATCGTCGGTGATGTCGGGAGTCACCACCTCGTTGCGTTACCCCGGTCAATTGAACTCGGACTTGAGAAAGTTGGCCGTCAACTTGGTGCCATTCCCTAGATTACATTTCTTTATGGTGGGATATGCACCATTGACCTCTCTAGGCTCCAAGTCTTTCCGGTCGTTGACAGTGCCCGAATTGACGCAGCAAATGTTCGATGCCAAAAACATGATGGCCGCCTCCGACCCCAGAAACGGTCGTTACTTGACCGTCGCTGCCTTTTTCAGAGGTAAGGTCTCTGTCAAGGAAGTGGACGACGAAATGCACAAGGTGCAAACCAGAAACGCCGACTACTTCGTGGAGTGGATCCCCAACAACGTGCAGACTGCCGTTTGTTCGGTGCCACCCAAGGACTTGGACATGTCGGCCACATTCATCGGAAACTCGACATCGATCCAGGAGCTTTTCAAGAGAGTGGGCGACCAGTTCAGTGCCATGTTTAGAAGAAAGGCGTTTTTGCATTGGTACACGTCGGAGGGAATGGACGAAATAGAGTTTGGCGAGGCCGAGTCCAACATGAACGACTTGGTGTCGGAGTACCAGCAGTACCAGGAAGCCAGTGTGGAGGAGGACGAGGAGTTGGACTACGATGGAGAGGAGGCACCTTTGGCTGACAACATGGAGTAATCTGTGGCGCCGCTGGCAATGCCAGTATACCCCGAGCCAGCGTGCGGCCGTGTATGAGACACCATCTTTATTTCATCTAATTAATTTCTAGTGTATGTATCTAGTGTTAGTGTATCTAGTAACTGTAAAAAGTCTTGGTATGGATAATCTTGAGAATGTAGCTAGATTGTCACGTGGACTTCACGTGAGCACCATGATTGCAGAGTAACAATAGCCATCCAGCCATCCAGCCATCCAGCCATTCTTATCTAGTAGTCTTTCTAGTATTCTTTCTAGTAGTCTTTCAGTAGTCTTATATAGCAATGTCCATAGACTACTTACGGTTTAATCTACTGGAGTAATGGTCTTGTAGTGTCAGTTGTATTATAGTTTACACGAAATCATTTATTGGTCTTTCGACTATGCAATGGGGCCTAGTTCCCCCTCAAGAAGTTACGGACAAAGTCGTTCTTGTCCACGGAACCGTAGGCCTCCTGGTCCTCAAAGTACCTCAACACATGGCACTGTTGCTTCCAGAAGTTGACCAATTCCTGGAACTCCATCTGGCCCTTGGCGTATAAGATGTTGGTGACGTTCAAGTCGCTGACAAAACGCTGTCTTTCGAACTCCTGTCTGATCTTGGTCTTGACGTTGGAAATGGGCATGTCCAACTCGTACAAGTCGGAGAACTCCTTGGAGTTGCGGATAAACCGACGGTACAAATGGATCACTCTCAAGCGCATGTCCGCATGGGTGAGCGAACGACGAGTGGTCTCGGCGAATTCGGTTGCAAGCGTCATGGAGGGGGAGATGTGTGTGTTAATGTGAGACTTTTGGTTGGTGGAAAAGCTCGCGCGGTCTGGCTATATGTAGGCGCGAACCTCAATAACTCCACCAGTTCTCACCAATTCCCACTCACCATCACTCACCATCAACTAATGCCCACCAATTGTAAAATTACAAAAATTGTAATTTCTGTAATTTCTGTAATTCGCAAATTCCTCATTCTCCGACTAATCATCTGATAATTGAATAATAAAGAATCAACATATGACTAGGCGATTGACCTCTCATTGCAAGACTGGTGTTTCTGAGCATGAAAGAACTGGTGTTTTCGAGTTTGGTGTTGAGGTTGAGGGTTGAGGTGTTATAAGAAGTAATGGAGGAATGCGGTCCTTCTCACTCTAGACACGACTATACGCGTGTTTCATAATCAAGTGCCTGTTAATGTGGACACTGTTGTATGAACACTTCACCCCCCTTAGTTCGGCTGCACAGCATCTAGTCTGTAATAGGCCTCCACTCCATCTCGGTACCTAGGCAAGTTCCTCAATACAGAAGAAGTAATGATTGGTCAATTCCTGGTATTAACTGACCTCCACCACTGTATGCCACTGCCCACCATATCCATTTCAACAAACACGTTAAAGCTGGTAAGTTTGACCTCTGATTCTGGTTCTGCTTCTGGTTTGACCTCTGGTTCTAATTCTGGCAGTTCCCTCTCTTACGAACATCTGTCCTGTTCTGATCTAAATCCTGCGGTCATTGGCTAATAACTGGATGTCCTCAAAGATCTGTCCCTCTGGCTGGAGAAACTTAATAAACCGACAAAGCTCCAAGAACTGATCCCAGCGTCGACTTGTCTTCAACATGCGTAGTATATGGAGCACCACGCTTTTCTCGTTTTCTCCAAACATCTCATCTCCCAGCAACTCCTCCTCGTCCCCATACTCCCTCTTATGGTTGAGGTAGATGTTCAAGTACGAGTAGCAGAGGTCCTCGTCTTTGGTCAAGAACAACTCGTTCATGTACTCCAATGGAGTCATATTCAACGTGGAGAAGAAGCGCCACCAGTGGCTGGCCTCAATTTTGCGGAGAAAACTCACAAAAATGTGGTTCTTCTTGCTATTTTTCTGGATGAGCCCCATGACTCTCTCCAATTGTTCAGAAGACTCGATGGCCCTGAATAGTAGTAGCTCCAAGCAGTAGTTGTAACTCTTGAACGTCTCGTAATTGGAATGGATCTGCTCGTACAGGTCCCCCTTCACCAAATCCCGGTGGATGAACTCATTGAGCACCAAAAGCCGACTCGCTTGTTGCCTGACCAAGAAGTGCTTGTTGCGTGTACAGGTTTGGTACTCTAGTCCCACCACCTCCAACGTCTTTTCTGCCTGTACACTTTCCTGCACAACCCGGAGAGGGTAGAAGCCAGGGGTTTCAATGGCCACGGGCCTGCATCCCACCAAGGACCCGGGAACGTGATCCTCTCCGACCTCTAACGGCTTCCCATTCATTCCTTCCCTCTCTGGTCTGTCCATTACTTGATGTCCTGTATCCTCTGTATCTGTCAATTCGAGCAACTCCTGGATTTTATAAATGTGCAACTTGTCGCCCAAGCAAAGAGAGAGAATTGGGCGTTTTTCACCGGTTCCAAACTCAATTTCTCCAAGCTCCACCCGCTCCACTCCATGGCTGATCACCACCAACTCATACATATTCCTTGTTTGCGTGCCCAGATCATTTGACACCGACTGGTTCTTCAAGAGGTAAAGGTCTCCGGTATCAAGAAGGAAAAAGAAGTGCTTTTCTCTGATATTGATCATCTCTTTAATACGATGCAATGCGATCCTGTTCTTGATACTGGACAAATGGATGGTTTTGGATGCCCGAAGAAGACGCCTCTTTTCGGAATCTGCCTCTGAATCCATGCCCTTGGGTTCGATTTCCATGACGATCAACTTAAAGTCGTCGCAGAGAAGCACCAACGTCTGGCCACCTTTTGGGCTCACAGAAACGTTGCAATTGATGATCTGGTTTTTGAACGTGTGCCTCCACAAAATAAGGTCACTATCGAACTTGAATTCCTTTCCAACATTGCCAAACTTTGAGTTGCACGTGTTCAAAATCACGAGTTCGTCCATGATATCCCCATCCTCATACCGGTTTATAAGCACCAAGAAGTCGTCGAGCCAGAAATGGTACACGATGTTCATGTTGTTCATTGAATGGTTGTAGAACTGGTACCAGAGCACGTGATTGGCCACTGATCCAAGGCACGTGGGGGTGGTAATCGCAAGACTAGAACCATACGACATGGATAGCTGGTCAAACGAGTTCAACTGCATAGTGAGTTTGGCCCCAAAACCACTATACTTCCTGGTATGCAGCCCTGGGTAGTGTATATGTGCCAAGATGTTCTGAAACGATGGTAAAATCGGCACTTTCATCAATTGTTTTTGAATCGAGTATGGTATACTCACATAGGAGTCATCAAAGAGCAACGGGAAACTGGCTAGTTTATATGTAGACTCGTGGAGTCGCAACAAGTCCAATTTAAACAAGCTGTTCTGGGAAACCACGTATAATGCCATACTATTGGGAGAAACTGCCACATGGGAGGCCTGGCAGAAGTGGCTTTTGGCCCCTTCACCCGGGAAAAGCTCTGAATGCGCCATATCTGAGTCGAACATAAGCGTCCCGAATTTCAGGTACACTTTCCAGAAACCCAGGTCCACATCTAAACACACAAAAAAGGATCCACAAGGAGCCCATTCACAGAGGATGTTTTTGGATGCAGGAAATGGCCTCAATGTTTGGGCCAAGCGAAGCCGTGGCGTAATAGCCGAAAGGTGGTGGATTTGGATCTCCGTAGACTCTTCAGACGGCAGAACAAACAAAATGATGTTTGATTGCGGGGAAAAAATGAATTTTTCGGGATAGAAGTTTAAATGCTCCAAAAACTCGTTTTTAATCGAAACAATCGTATCAGACTCCAGATGTTCGGGCACTTCTGCTGTATGTTTACGTGGGTCTGACTCCTCGGAGGGTTCTGAGCCAAGCAGAATATCGGCCATGCCAGAAACGATACTCTTTTCTCTTTTTTCTGCATCAACATAAAAAAGACTTAAGTCGTTGCATCCATTCAAACACATAAAGTAGTTTTCCTGCATGTTGTAGTCAAGGACTTTGATTTCTTGGAAGTACAGGTACTTGTCCAAGGCCACAGACTCCGTACGTAGAGTCTTATAGTTGAGCAATTGCAACTGGTTCAAGTGGTTGTAAAAAATCAAGTTGTGCAGGTTGGGTTTCCCCCAAAAACGGCGGATTTGGGACGATACCTTGATGACTTTGGCTAGCACAAGCCGTAACAGAGGCAAGGGCTCGTTTCTGGCTTCGTCGTCACTGGCTTGATACTGGAAATGCTCAATATTGGCCATATTGGCCAGAACCGTGGCTCCATGGAGAAGGGTTTTGGTCGCCAAACGGAGCATGGCTCCAAGCGAGTTTTGAGCCTGGCCTTGTGCCACCGGAAGTGAATTTTGCAACGTCACGCCATTGCTGGTCTGGACCACTTCGTATGCCAGTTTCTGGTAGTTCAAAGACACACTATAGATAAGAGTGTAGTTGTTTGCGGTGCGGATGAACAAGGAGGCGAATTTTGCCCGGGAAAAAGCGGGGTCCAAGGCTGCCAATGTCACGTGGCGCACCTCTGCTTGTGTAAAGGCACCATGGGCGTCCAAACTCTCCTTGGGGCGGGTGTGGATATCGAGGGGGAGGAGGGAGCTGGTGTCGTATGCGATTATGGACGTCGCAGTAACAAGAATGAAGATTGGCGTGTGCGGGAGTGCAACCATGGTTACCACGTCTTCTTTGATTGGTAGAGGCACGTTGCGTGCTGCCGTGGTGTTAACCCAGGTCATAGTAAAAAATGGGGGAAGAATGGGAGGTGGTGGCTGGAGTATGGAGTAAAGTCTGGAGTTGATGTAGATCAGTGCGCGGGAGTGCACAGAGTCCCGTCGCAGCCATTTCCTTGGCAGCCTCAGAGCATATGAATATGAAACTTGGAATATTTGGAGTATCTGGATCAGAAATTTGGGGGTTTCTGTAACACTGAAACTTCTTTGTAGCAACACTAAAACTCCTGAAACATCTTTGCCTCACTAAAACTCCTGAAACAACTGTATCATCCAATAAATTTCTGGTTTATGTTCAAGGCAAACAGACTCACTATATCGAAAGTTTGAATCATCTTCTTGGAAAATTTTGAGAGCGACTTTATGACATAAGTCTTTACTTCCATGAAGTATAGTGTCTCCAGTTCTTTGGCACTTCTAATATATCTTAGTAACACTCATACCTTAAGTATTTTCAGTATCTTGAGTGTTACCTATCACTTCTAGTATCTCTAGTACTTCTCTTCTTGTCCCCAAGTACTTGTTTTGATACCTCTAGGACTTTTAGTCTTGTAGAATTTCAAGGACATTAGACCCTCTAGGATCATTGGATTCTCAGGTGTTTTAGACTCTAGTACCTCTAGTCTTCTAGTACTTCTAGTCTTCTAGTACTTCTAGTCTTCTAAGAATTCTTGACCTCTGGAACTCCAAATAGCTCTAGGACTTCTAGGAACTTCTAGTACGTTTCAAAGTTTTGGTTTCTTTCGTACTTCCAGTATCTGTAAGACCTAATACCTTTAGTAATTCTCTCTTGGTCCTGTAGTACCCGTAGCATCTTCAGTATATCTAATACCTTTAGTAACACAGATACCTTTGAATCTTCTAGTACTTCAAGTACCCAAGTCACTTTCTCTCTTGTACCTTTTGGTGCATTGGTACTTCTCTAACCTGTAGTATCTCTAGTACCTTTCTCTCTAGCATTTATCTTCTGGTACTACTAATACCTTCAGTACCTCTGGGATCTTGACTACCTTTAGTACCTTTAGTACCTCTAGTTTCAGTCCTCTAGTACCTTAAGGACAACTAGTACCAGTGGTACAGATTAGTGTTCTATCACTTTTAGTACGTAGTGTCTCGACTGAAGTCCCTAGTCTTGTAGTATCTCGAGAACCTTTGAGTGACACTAGTGCCTTTATACCTTGAGTATACCAATATATTGAAGCCCGTTTCATTTTTGGCACCTGGGTGTTCATTGGGTCCATTGCGCACGTATTAGGTCAATTTGTGGATATTGTAGGGAGTAACAACCTCGGGATAGGATAGAGTCCTTGCAATAGAAATAGGAACACCGACTTGGTCAAGATCAAGGTTAGGGTCACCGGAAATAACCGTACGGGCCCAAAAAGTCCATACGCTTACCCATCAAATTACCTCTCAACCTTCCCTCCTTTCCCTTCAATCTTGCTCTGATGGATTTGATAGGACGACCAGTCTTTTGAAGAGCTTGGGGTTCGTTGCTAACTTCACAATATGGTTCAAAGGGGAAGTATATAAAACTTGCACAATGGACGATAACTTTTCCCAGATCTTTGATGCTCTGGCCAATAAACCTTTGGTAAACTATTCCCCGACCACTAACATATATGGCTCCCGTAAAAAGTTCAGCCTTACACTCAAATCAGTACTGGTAGTGCAAAGTTTGATATCCATCGTAATTATCATACTACTACTGCTAATATTAGCGTAGTGTATGGTCTTGTTATCCATAGGTCATTTTTATCCGGTCTTCGTAAAACGGTACTCAATAAACTGCTCAATGTACCTTATATCCTCTTCAAAACAAATTCAGCCAGTCAAAGTAAAAATTTATGACAAAATATGGTGCGATTATTAACCAGATCAATTCTCCTTGGTTCATGAGTAAACTCAGAGACAGGAACGAGGACAGGGGTGAGGAATCCGTCGTGATATTCCTTTTGATCTTTTTGATCAACTCTTGACCAGCACTTGGGACAGTAAGTGGTTTCCCTACCTAGCAACTATTAGTCTGAGTAAAGTTGATAAGTATTAATACTGGCTAGGCTTCTGAACTGGTTAGCAGATATAAAGAAGTACCCGTAGAAGTTTGAGTAAGGCTTTCAATAATGATTCTTCATCGCTGTAACTGGTATTCCTGACTCTTGTTTGTAATGATTCCTTTAACTGTGTTTTGGATACACAGCTGGTATAGGCTGGTGACAACTTAGAATATGACAATTGAGTTGATTCTTCAAAAGGATTTGAACTGGTAACTTTTTGATCCCAGTATCATAATCATCTATGAGTACATTCCTTCATCTGAAATAATTGTTGGAAAATGGGTTGAGTTGAGAAGACTCTCTAGAAGGTGTTGTAAAGCTTCTTCGTAGTGTAACTCAAATTGCCTGAGCGATAGGATTGAATAGCTTGTCACGCCCCTTTTTGTCCTTCTCCTTGGAGACGAACATGTCCTAATAATAAGGGCTAATTTGGTAAGCAGCCAAATTCATTTTTTCCAATTAGCGGAACTGGAAAATACAGAAAACATTGGACGACAATATGTCTTGCGGATTATACCTCTCGTAGCTTTCAAATCCAAGTAGTCAAATACAGATAAAAAAGAACTAGTATTTGGCCAAGCTGTTCAAACACTTAACCCATACATTCAGTCAGATTCCAGATAGGGTAAAGCTAGTAATTCTGTAAGAATTCTATTTGTCTGAAAGCAATTATCGAGTTAGTAAGCAGTCTGTAAATCTGTAAGATTTCAGTACACAAGAAAAAGCAATTATCGAGTTAGTAAGCAGTCTGTAAATCTGTAAGATTTCAGTACACAAGAAGAAGTCTGTCTGTCTGTCTGTCTGTCTGTCTGTCTGTCTGTCTGTCTGTCTGTCTGTCTGTCTGTCTGTCTGTCTGTCTGTCTGTCTG
>NLAL01000236.1:0-25780 GCA_002374735.1 Metschnikowia sp. 13-106.1
TATACTATACTGTACTACTGTACTATACTATACTGCACTACTGTACTATACTCCACTGTACTACTGTACTATACTCCACTGTACTGCTGTACTATTGTACTAAACTATATTGCACTACTGTACTAAACTATACTGTACTGCTGTACTATACTCCACTGTACTGCTGTACTATACTCTACTGTACTACTGTACTATACTATACTGTACTGCTGTACTATACTCCACTGTACTACTGTACTATACTCCACTGTACTGCTGTACTATACTATACTGTACTACTGTACTATACTCCACTGTACTACTGTACTATACTCTACTGTACTGCTGTACTACTGTACTAAACTATGCTGTACTACTGTACTAAACTATGCTGTACTACTGTACTAAACTATACTGTACTACTGTACTATACTCTACTGTACTACTGTACTATACTAAACTGTACTACTGTACTATACTCCACTGTACTACTGTACTATACTCCACTGTACTACTGTACTATACTATACTGTACTGCTGTACTATACTCCACTGTACTACTGTACTATACTAAACTGTACTACTGTACTATACTAAACTGTACTGCTGTACTATACTCCACTGTACTGCTGTACTATACTCTACTGTACTGCTGTACTATACTAAACTGTACTGCTGTACTAAACTATACTGTACTGCTGTACTAAACTATACTGTACTGCTGTACTATGCTCTACTGTACTGCTGTACTGTACTGCTGTACTCTACTATACTGTACTACTGTACTAAACTATACTGTACTGCAGTACTATACTCCACTGTACTACTGTACTATACTAAACTGTACTACTGTACTATACTAAACTGTACTGCTGTACTATACTCCACTGTACTGCTGTACTATACTCTACTGTACTGCTGTACTATACTAAACTGTACTGCTGTACTAAACTATACTGTACTGCTGTACTAAACTATACTGTACTGCTGTACTATGCTCTACTGTACTGCTGTACTGTACTGCTGTACTCTACTATACTGTACTACTGTACTAAACTATACTGTACTGCAGTACTATACTCCACTGTACTACTGTACTATACTAAACTGTACTACTGTACTATACTAAACTGTACTGCTGTACTATACTCCACTGTACTGCTGTACTCTACTATACTGTACTATACTAAACTGTACTACTGTACTATACTAAACTGTACTGCTGTACTATACTCCACTGTACTGCTGTACTCTACTATACTGTACTATACTAAACTGTACTGCTGTACTATACTACTCAATTATACAAGTACTAATCAAGTACTACATCAACTGTAGAACCGGCATGGGTAGACGCACTACCCCGTGATATTTTCAAGGCGACGAAAATCCATTAGTCAGCTACTTGTCTCCGAGACTGACTACTCGTTTTTTTATTGGCGGTGTGTTTTGTTTCCGAATGCAAGATCACTCCTTTTCAACTTTTGTTTCAGTGTATGTTAATATACAGGGATATGTAAGTTGTACCTTACAAGACCAAAGTCTGATATGACGGGTCCACCGGTCTTCTTATACGTTTTGTTCATCTAAGGTGTGCACAGCCTTATTGTTCAAATTCTGTACATTCTGATTGTTCAAATTCTGCACATTCTCTAGAATAAGAGATGGTACAGTATATTTTGGCGTAGTCTAGTATAGTCTAGTCTAGTCTAGTATAGTCTAGTATAGTGTAGTCCATTCTAGTATAGTCTAGTATAGTCTATTCTATTCTAGTCTAGTATAGTCTAGTATAGTATAGTCTAGTCTAGTCTAGTCTAGTCTAGTCTAGTATAGTATAGTCTAGTCTAGTCTAGTCTAGTCTAGTCTAGTCTAGTCTAGTCTAGCCTAGTCTAGTCTATACTGTATGGTTATCAAAGCTCAATTGTCAGATTAGCAGGCCATGGGTATGAATGTCATCTACTATGATGTCAACACCATCATGTCCTTGGATGACTCCAAGCAGGTGGAAACTTTGAACGACTTTGAACGACTTGTTGATGAATGCTGATTTCGTCTCCTTGCACTCTCCAGAGACCCCCGAGGCCAACAACTTGTTGTCCACTCCTCAGTTTGCTGCCATGAGAGATGGTTCTTATGTGATCAATGCTTCCAGAGGAACTGCAGTTGACATTCCTAGCAAACAAGCTCTGGGGTGTGAGCAGAGCCATGCCCATTGCCATTGACCGTTTGGTTTGAATCAAACCTACGGCGTATAGAAAACCCGCAGTAATAAGAGTACAATATTTCTGCGGGTTTTTTATACAATAACACAGCAGCCGGCCTTGCTCTTCTGCTCCACAGCAGAAGGGGCCTTCTGGGCCTTTCTCTGGGTAGTAGCTGGGGTGGAGGCATTAGGAGGACTCAGAGGCTTAGCTGGGGAAGCAGCACCAGCAGTGGCAAGCACGATCTTGGAGTTCTTCTCAGAAGAAACATCCAGCGTGTCTTGAGGAGTCGATTGCCTTTTGAATTCACATATGAATGGCCAAGTCCGACATCCTTCGGTATACAGAAGTGTTGTCATTGGTTGTGCTTTCGGCCTTTTAAGCTTCTAGCATGCTGATTGTTGTTCCAAGCACATCTGCCATAAGTGTCATTTTGAGTGCTAGCAAGCTGAATGTCAATTCGAGTGCGTTAACCATGCATTTCTAACTTCCTGATGAGGCNCGAGTGCGTTAACCATGCATTTCTAACTTCCTGATGAGGCGCAGTAGTGCGTAGTTCGAAGCCAACTCTACCACGCTGGTAGCAAATCTATGGCACGCCTCAAGTGTGAGACACCTGAGGCCATGAGGTCCGGAAAGCTTGTCCATTAAGCCTCAGAATCATCCATTATCATTAACAACGGTAAGTCCCCAGCTCTAGTGTTTCTAACAAATACTATTTGCAATTCTTTATTAGCTATCAATCAATCGTCTCAAAGAGTCCGAGTGTTGTTGTCTTTCAGGGTTCATATTCATGAGACTCCTGGGTGCAAGACTTCTACTAAAAGTAGTTCTATCTTGCCTTTCCTACTTTCTGAGACCCAAAGTGCCGCGGAGCCTGTAAACATCCATGAAATGTTAGTCCCTTTTGGCCACGGGTCTGTTTCGGAGTGGTCAGTAAGAAATGTCCTTTCTGCTTCTTCTTTGTTCTCATTTTCTGCTTCTTTAGTTCCTCATTCTCCAAGTATTCCTCTACTTGGTTCTTTTGGGCCGAGTTTTCGGGGTCTAGGTAGTCCAAGAGAAGCGAGATTGTGATCCCGAGTCCAGCACTTCCTGGGAGAATAAGTAGGAGGAGGAATAGAAAGAGGAGATGCATTTTGGAGAAGAGTTTTTTGATTGTTTTTGTTTTTTTGATTGTTTTTGTTTTTTTGATTGTTTTTGTTTTTTTGATTGTTTTTGTTTTTTTGATTGTTTTGTTTTTTTGTTTTCTTTTTGGTCTTAAGAAAAGTGGTGGAGGGGAATGGGAATTGGGGGGGGGGGGCCGGGGTTTTTATAGTTCGCGGTTTGTCACAAAATGGCTGCAAATATGGTATGCTCATTTCTAGTATGCACGCAATCTACTTTTTCGGGGGGCATACTACTATTTCAGATTTGTGATATGTACGATTTCTGTGTTTCCGATTTCCCTTTTTGTGACATGGACGATTTGGTCATGCTGCACAAAAACACCTGCTCTTTTGTTTTCTATAATATGACACATTCGAGAAGTTAGCATGCGGCTCTATGCAGGTCCCTTTTTAGACTGACTCCGCACTTACCAAATCTACCAAACCTACCAAACCCACCAAATCTATAGATTTATTGTGCTTTGGATTTAAAGTTTTATCGTTTATCTGGTATAAGCCAAATCACTTTTTTTTTTTTTTTTTTTTTTTTTTTTTTTTTTTTATTTTGCAACGTTATCTGAGCCCATACTATTTTGGATCAGTTGAACGTGTTGAAATTGGCCATTTCGAAGGAACCGCAGGCCTTTAAATTGGCTTCATATGCCTTATTTAAATCAAGGAAACTGCGTATTTTTTATCCTTATTGTCTTGCATTGTCAGTTTCTTTGTTTGTCTTTCCACGAGACTTTGTGAGCGTTTTGTATTGTGATCCGGGACCACATTTGACTTCACCTCACTCTTATGGTTTTCCAAAAATCGCTTTATCGTCAAACACTGTAAATCTATAGAGTACAGTAGATCTTTGGAGGTCACTGTAGTTCCTTTGAGCGGCCATAGTTCTTCAGACATTCGTATAGTGTATGACAATGTTATTGCCATCTAAAAAAAGGTATTCAAAAAAGCGGTCCTTAAAAAGAGTGAAACCGAGAAAAAGCCGAATTTATGAATAAGTTGGTGTTTGTAAACGGGTAATGGATCCTGGTTTCCTGTACCACACTGCTTTCCTTGTCATCTTGTCACCCCAAATCCGTTGGAGTCCCTTCGATGGCCCTGCTCTCCACCGCGCTCTCACTAGCGCCGCAATTCTCTCGCAATGGCCTCTCTTCCACGATGTCGTCCTCGAATCGAACACTGCCCACGCTCTTCCCTTCGCCGTCACCTTCTCACTTGGCTTCTCCGCTGGCCACTCTTCGAATACTCATATATGGATAGGTCTTTCAATGGAGAAAAGTTAATCTTTTTCTGATAAGCGTAGCATTGTTGGCACTGACTGCGATCTTACGAGGCACGAAAGAGCCAAGATCAAGAAGAAGACTGGAGATTTGTTTCGTATCTTGAAAGGAAAAAAGACCCAAGAGAAAAGCCACTTTTGTAAGGAAAAAGCATCAGCCAATTCCTCAGTGACGGCGTTGACGGCGTTCTTGCACCATCTCGTTGTGCCTGGGTAATTGAAGTGTATTGTGCAACATTGACTTGGAGAGAGTGATGGTCTTCATTGGGGGGAAACTCTGTAAATCTATGCCACTAAAAGATTTTTTGTTATTGAACTTGAGCAAGTCCATGTGTTTCAAGAAAGGAAACTCGATTTTGTGTTTTCAAGCCCGTTGTCGATAAGCTTTCCACATGCACTTATAAGCTAGTGTGGAGTTGGAAGAAGATCGACAGCACCAGCATCCAAAGGGGTGTACGGGTGTATGGTGGGTCTAACAAATCGACTTTTGGAATGGTAGCCTAGACCATCAAATCTGGAAGCATTATAGGTGAAAGTTCCTATAAACCAGGACATAGGCCAGGACATAGTCCAGAGAGAATGGATTAGGCAGGGTAAGCTGGGACCAAAATGATGATGTTTGTCACATCCCAAAAGTATGGTTCACAATTAACTCACTTTTCAAGTGTGCTCTATATTCCTGATGTGTGTGTAACACCATGTAACTGACCTGAGGTTATAGTCCATGATTAGTATTTTGGATACCATGGAAGTACCCTAGACATTATGATACTAATGATACTGATGACTATGGATACAAACTAGACGTTATGAATATGCGCCACTGATGACTATGACCACAGTGGGTGCTAAGGTCTGAATCCATGGTTAGTGTGATAAACACTTCTCATGAATATAGTTGACTATGAATAACCATGCATACAGATAAACTGATCATACTATGGTCAATACGACAGGTGATCATAGCCGACTATGGATGAATATTGATAATACTGATGCTAGTATTTATCTTGTGATCCCGCGTTCCATAGCGTAGAACAATGAAAGCCACCATAGTTTTATTGCTTTGCACCAGAATATAGCTTCATCATGGATACATGAAACTCAGAATAGTCATATGATTGCGAGGGATTGTACCAGACTTCTCAGCAAGCAAAAGAAGGAATCTTCGAGATTATGCCAAGCATGTCAATACTAAATTTGTCAATAGTGCCAAGCACGTCAATAGTGCTAAGCTGTCTTGTGGTAGCTGTCTTTTTTGGTTAACAGCAAGACGTTGTCAATTTGAAAGGCAATACCCTCGATAGAACCAGAAAATGTGTTGAATATAGTAGTTTGTAGTTTGTTTGGTAGTATTTCGTAGCTGTAGTAGGAGTTAGTATATATTGATAAGTAATGGAGTTTGTCGTCGGAGTTAGCAGATGGTAGTTTGTAGTAGGAGTTTGTAGTAGGAGTTTGTAGTAGGAGTTTGTAGTAGGGGTTTGTAGTAGGGGTTTGTAGCAGGAGTTTGTAGTAGGAGTTTGTTGTAGTAGCTAGTGACTAGTGTGAGTGAATATTGGTGGTTTAATGAAGGGGACGGGGGTGTTATATACCCCAGCGCCTTCCTGCATGCACAAACACCTGAAACACATGCACTTAGTATACAGGATTTGCCACCCATGTATCCCATGTATGCGCTTTCCTAATTGGGAAATCAGGATATGTTTCATATCTGTGGGGAAGGGATAGCAACGTATGCCTACAGGAACGAAAGGGGGGACGCGGTGGCTGCAAAACGCACATCACCTGTCCCATCACGTGCCGTCCTCTCTGCACTCCTCGCTCACGTGACCCGCGCTTTCCCTACACCAACTCTCCTACAACCAACTCCTTCTTTACATCCAGGGATACGACTATGACATGTGCGCGTACCATCTTCCGGCCCTCTGTAACCCGCTCCTCAATGTCCTATTCAATAACCCGCTGCTAGCGTCCATGGCGGCGCTCATACAGGATCTCCAGCCGCATACGGAAATCACCGTTTTGGTGCCACCGGCAGACAGGTTCTCGGACGACAATATCACCGAGGACTTTATCCGGTCCCATATTCTCCGGAATTCGCTGGGCGTGTCGCTGGCGACGGCGGCTCGGAAGTCACACCCGTACATATACACCACTTTGAGTGGCAAACAGGTGTTGATCAAGAACGGCCACGTGTTCTCGGGTAAGGGCTTTAAGGAGTCTCGCAAGGTGCTGATTATAGGCTATGATGGCGTGGCGGTTTGGGCCGATTACTTGCCCCGGGGACTGGTGTACGGATGTGTCTATATTTCGGCGCCGCTCTGTGGCGACGTCTCGGAGGTGTTCGATGCCCCTCTCTTTCCGACCAATGGCGGTAGGCCTTCAGTGTTGAATAACAGAATGTCCCGAAGTATATCTGGTCCTTCACCCTCAAATCTGTCGCTTGCCTCGGCTGGTTTGCCCTCGAAAGCTATGGACCTGTCGTCGGATCTGACTTCGGGCCTGCCCCAGGAACCCACCTTTTCCGACCTCCTCCAAAATTTCCCCGCTCTTTCACGAACCATGGCTTCTGCATTCTATACACTCTTCCACCATAATAATCGCAAGTTCCAGGACCTCAGAAGCCGCAAAAGCCTCCCGCTTTCCCAGATCAAAAAGCTTTTTGCAGCCATGGTGGCCGAGGCGTTTCGCATTGTGCAGGATACCGTCAATTCTGACTCCATAGACGGCGACAGGGTTCATAACCTCTTGACCTCGGTGTCCATGAAGAATCCCAACCTCGATATGAACCGCTTGGTGCATGAATTTGTGGAGTTTAATATTTATGACCGCTTATGGGCACTGCTCGTGTTCCAGTTCACAGACCTGTGCACCAGCGATTCCAACCCCGAAAATCCCGAATACCCCCAAAACTCCGGAAATGTTCCCTCAATTTCCGATTCAATCCCCCAAAAAAACTCCCAAAAAGATTCTAACCATCGCATCGTTTTAACACCCCAACTATACAAGGATTTACTGTGTCTTTCTCTTAACCAATTGGATATCCCCGTGGACGAGCCCTGGAGCCTCAATGTTCTATACAGGCGTGTGGAGGAAGCCATCAAGGTGTTTTCCGAATTGTCCGGGGCCCGGATCACTAACCAACGGGAAAAAGTCGCCATTTTGACCCGTACTGTGCAGGTTTTGACCGAATACGGAGCCCATGACGGCCTGGCGCCGCTCGTGGATGCCGATACACTCATTGGGCTTTTAATCATGGTAATTGTGCATTCAAAAGTGCCCAATTTGGAATGTCACCTTTACTATATACAGAACTTTGGCCTAGGCTCAGCCCCCGACACCCAAGACAAGGCAGGCTACTTGAACTATATTCTTCTGAACTTCAATGCAGTTGTGTATCACCTCCAGGGTTGCATAAACAAAGAAATTAAGGCGTCGTCGGAGAATTACACATTCTGGGCGGCCATTCAAAAGGAAGACTATCTGCAGGTCGACAGGATTCTTCTGCAGATAGACACGTCAAAACTACTTCCCCGGAGCCATTTCCTCAACAGCAAGAATATCCACGGCGAGAGTTTCTGGTTCATTGCAATTCGGACCAGTAATACCGAAATTTACAATCTTTTGTCAGAAAATACCCAAGCGGTGTCTTGCATCGAAGACCTTGTGTTTGATACCAACACTACCACCGGGCAAAACCTTTTGATGGTGGCTCTCCAGCAGGAAAACCTGGAAATTATTCATCATCTCATTGATGTACTTGAATTTAACTTATCGGCATCGGAAATTACCGCATACGTTAATTGTCCGGACCATCGGGGCAGAACCATCGGGCATTATCTCTCTCACGACCTTTCGGCCTTGCAAAGACTAGGTAAGTTTGTTGATTGGAGCCATAAGGATCATAATTCACAGACTCCGCTTTTTAGCTTCTGCAGAGCATACGACCACCCTGCATACAAACAGCTCATTGCAACCGGGTTCAGCATCTCCAACATTTCTTATAATCTGCATACAGACAAAAGTGGAAACACGCTTCTACATGCAATGTCCTGTGGAATCCGAGAGTCTGGGATTTTGGAAGAGAACCCTATAGAGGGACTCAAAACCAAACACAACGTCTCTTTAGCAGTAGATGTCAATGAACTCAATATGCGTGGCCTTTCTCCTGCATCTCTCTCCATGCGCTACAACCGGTTGGAAAATCTACAGGTGCTTCTTTCAGATAAAAACTTCATCTTTAGCCTTGAAGACCCCAAAAGCTTTCACAATCTCCTGGATAGTTACAGTTTTTCGGCTGCAAAAAAGAACCATAGTGGAGTGAGCGACCCTGAGTTCCAGGAAATTGAAAAGTTGGTGGTCTCGAGCTTCTTGGACTTTTTCTTTCCCAAACATCCCTTTGTTTTTGGAGTGATCAGTGGGAAGTACGATAGTGGGAAGAGGGAATGGCAGATGCATGCCGTGTGCAGGAAGAATGAAGTTACGTGCAATAATTTTTCTTCCACCAGCACCCAATCACAAAGTCTTTCGCTTAACACGTTCAAAAAGATCGTGCAGGTGTTCTGGATGACGAATCCGCATCTGTTCATGCCATTGGAGAAACTATGGGTCAATTTTCCTGAAACAAAAGCCAACGACCCCATGAATGCCAAGTACAGGCATAATCGGCTCTTGGATCACATGAACATGTTTCTCCTGTCACTAGCCTTTACCGAGGATAGTGTGCAGAAGATCTTCCAGAACCTCGTTAAAAAAAGCAATGAAGAGCTGGTTTTCGAGATGGCTAAAGCTGTTACCAAAGAAAAACTTGTGGAGGGGAAGTTGGACCAGGCCAAACTCCAGGAAATGTACTACTTCATTGACTTCTCCAAAAAAGACCTTATGCGGTACGGTCACGTGATGCGGAAACTCAGCAACTTATCTTCATGTGGAAGAATGAAGGATGAAGACTTGAGGAATGCATATGACAATATTCTCCGGGCACTAAACGTCATGAACTTCAAACGGGACTCAGGGGTTGTTCCGATGGGTAGTTTCCAGGGTTTCGTAGCATGGCTCGAGTCCTGTGCAGAACAGCTTATCCAGCAATGTGATGTTTTGTTTGGCAAGATCCACCTTTGGCAAACGCTTTATAAGCAGATCCAGGATTTGAACCAGGAAATCTGCGAAATGGAGGAATTGGTGCTCAAACGAGCCCCGGGCTCCGAACCGCGGCTCCAGAAACGAAGCACATTTTCGGTGGAAGCTGTTCCTGCAGATGAGCAGTTCAAAGAGGAAAGTGATTTCTCTCTAATGTTCGGTTTGGGCGACCTGAAGAAGAATAAGTACCGACGGCTCGTGACGATGAAGGCGGAGCACGTGACGCGGATCACGGATCTCGGATCCAATCTCCGCCACAGCCACGAGGCCGTAGCGGCTGAGATCTCGCTGTTTCTTCTGTACAGGCTGCGGTTTATAGCCTTTGGGCTTAAACGGTTGGCCCGGGAGTCGGTGCTTTCGCTCCGGCACAGAAACGTGCAGCTTCAAAAATGTCTCGAGACCATAAGGAGCTAGTCCGGGGTGATTGTAAGGGGAAGGGTATTAGAGATAATGGATTTAATTGCTGGAGGCTGGTATAGGTTGGTGTAGTTCGGTGTAGTTTGGAATGGTTGGTAGAATGTTCTGGAACACCCGTACATCATGGACACGTGACATTCACATGCACCTAATCACGCTTTCACGCGACTTTCACCTGACTCTCGTGATACGCGATTTAAACCCACCCTTTCTCAATCCCCAACTACAACCAATGGCAATCTCTCAGCAGGACTTGGCAGTGTCCATCATCAAGTTTCTCCAGGCCAGCGTGGCCGACAAAACGGTAAGCGAAGACTTTTCCGAATCCATCGATGTGGCCATCGACTGTATTGCCGATGCATTCGAAGTGTCCAAAGAAGATTCAGGGGCCGTGGACCAAAAACTAGGCGGCAGTTTATTGGAGCTTGTCAACTCCACAACACCCCCAAAAATCCCCACCAGCTCAGGTGCAAGTGGTGCTACCAGTGGCGCGCACAGTTCGTCCTCGTCACAGGCTCAAAACGCCACCGCTTCCCCCGAGGACAAGGCCCAGGCCGACGCCTTAAAGGCCGAGGGCAACAAGGCCATGGCCGCCAAGGACTTTGTGCAGGCCATCGACAAGTACACGCAAGCCATTGGTTTGGATTCCTCCAATGTGGTGTACTTGTCCAATAGGGCCGCAGCGTACTCTTCGGCTTCGCAGCATGACAAGGCCGTGGAGGATGCGAAGAAGGCGCTTGAAATGGACCCAGGGTTTGCCAAGGCGTACTCGCGGTTGGGCTTGGCGCAGTATGCGTTGGGCAATGCCAAGGAGGCCATGGAGGCATATAAGAAGGGGATGGAGGTGGAGGGCTCTAGTCCTACGGATGCCATGAAGAGGGGCTACGAGACTGCCAAGAAGCGTGTGGAGGAGGAGTTGGAGAGATCTATTGCCAGTGAAAGTGGAAGTGGAAGTGGAGCTGGCAGTGGAACTAGCAGTGGCAGTGAAGTTTCTGGAGCAGGAGCAGGAGCAGGAGCTGGAAATGGAAGTAGAGCAGCTGGTGGAGCAGGAGCAGGAACAGGAGCAGGCGCAGGAGCAGGGGGAATGCCCGACCTCTCATCGATGTTCGGTGGAGGAGGAATGCCCGACCTTTCGTCGATGTTTGGTGGAGGTGGTATGCCCGACTTGTCGGCCATGATGAACAACCCCCAGGTGATGCAGGCAGCACAGAGCATGATGCAGAACCCCGAGGCAATGCAAGGTTTGATGAACAATCCCATGATCCGTCAAATGGCCAATAGTTTGGGTGGAGAAGGTGGCCTTGAGAATATCCAGAACATGGCCAAGCAGTTCATGGGCAACCAGAACAATAACCAAAACCAAAACAATTGAGCCAGTTGTGATTGACCGTTATGATATGGTGAATGGCAGTCATGAAGGTCAACGGCAGTCATGAAGGTCAACGGCAGTCATGAGGGTCAACAGCAGTCAAGATATTGTGAATAAAAGGGCAGTCATGGAGGTCAACAGCAGTCATAATATTGTGAATAAAAGGGCAGTCATGGAGGTCAATGGCCTTTCAATGGCAGTCGTGCAGGTCATTCGAGTTAGTAACTCAAGGTCAAGGCATTCAGAGTCAGTGAGTAAATGCTTGTGGTTAGTGATGTGAGCGATGGAATCAATGATCATGAGTGATTGATGAGTGTTGTTCTCATTATAACATACTCTACTCTACTCCACTCATTCTACTCCACTCACTCTACTCTATAGTGGTTTGTCTAGTGGTTTGTCTGGTGGTTTGTCTAGTGGTTTGTCTGGTGGTTTGTCTAGTGGTTTGTCTAGTGGTTTGTCTAGTGGTTTGTCTTGTGGTTTGTCTAGTGGTTTGTCTTGTGGTTTGTCTTGTGGTTTGTCTTGTGGTTTGTCTTGTGGTTTGTCTAGTGGTTCTAGTCGTCTGTGATGTGAAGTTATTTCTGAGTACTCTATATTATGGCATCTCACAATTCAGAGAGTCTTATGTGAGTCTCTACCATGTGCACTTGACCAAACTAGATGATACACGTTGACATTACAAAGGAAATCTAATTGACTAAAGCAAAAACAAACGAACAAAGGAATAAAGGATCAGTATTTCCATTCATTGGTACGGATTACAATATAAAGGTTTGGACCACTGGATCTGGATTGTTTTTTAACTCCTAAGTCCTATTGAATTAACATCTCTACGGGAGTAAGTAGAAGAAGTAGAAGAAGTAGAAGAAGTAGAAGAAGTAGCAGAAGTAGAAGAAGTAGCAGAAGTGGACTAGGACAAAAGACAATATCTTCTGCCGTACATTATGCGAGACTAGCCAGATGTCTGACCATAGCACTCATAATTTTCCCATATGATTTTCTCTAGTGGAACTCTTTAGCATAGTAAATGTCGCTAACAGTTTTCCAGAATGAATTTCTGATGATTTCTATAGTCTGTCTTGCTCATTACCATTCATTCACCTTACCGTACAGTCCCATTCCTATACTGCAGAATAATTCTTACTCTAAAATAGCCAACCAAGAAGCATATTTATGTTGTAAGAAGAACTCAAGGGTGCCACAACTTCCAAATTGGATAATGCACATATACTGAGAATCAGACCATTCTGAACATGTACATAGGATGAAGAGTTGCATGTTGAAAACCAGCAATGAAAAGAGCACACTCTGATACCCACGGCTTGCTGGTTAGCCAGCCATCTGTATTCCTGCGGCAATCAATTGTGGTTATAATGAATGCCATGATGAAGGAAGAATCTCCAAACATATAACTTTGCCCCCTTTTATTGTTAGTATAGAATAGATCATCAACTGCCCGGAGGGATACCAAGATGCCTCCAAGAAACAGACCACCAAATTCTCTCGTATTAATAATACCTCCAAGAACCAGACCACCAAAAGATCTCGTATTGATAATACCTCCAAGAAACAGACCACCAAAAGATCTCGTATTGATAATACTTCAATGAGCACTGACAACTCTCCGTCTCCTACTCCTGAAGCACTTCCCCCGAAGTAAACACTTCCCCTAGAGTGTTTACATATCTTGATGAGACTATGAGGTCAATATCTCATAGTATGAGTCATTCACTGGAATCACAGGTCCTCTGGTGCCGCAACCGTCGTTGCGGATCTAGCGTTATCTTCTCCACATCGCGCCAACCTGTATATAACTGTAGATCTGCTTATGGAAGACAGTCCATAAAAACCGTATATTTTAGTTTGACCATCCCGGATTTTGCTTTTTGTTGGAAGCTAGTGGGGTATAGAGTGCTTTTAAATGTCCTGAAGACTGGGCCAATCGTGCACCTCCCACATGGTGAATAGACTAGATTATATCTCTATTCTTACCGAGGGAAACACAAGAGTCAATGACCTGCTGGGCTCTTCTTTGCATCTCGGGGTGTCCTTTTTGAACAGAAGCAATGAACAAAAAACGCCATCTCTGGTTCCCCACAGAAGCACGCTTTTGGTAAGCGTCAAAAGGCTGCTGCAGCAGTTGTAGGTCCAGCGAAGCCTGGGGAGGTTGTTGAAGGGAATGCAGATGCGAGGGAGGAGGAGAAATGCCATTGGATACGGACAAATTCTCAAAGCCCAAGATGCAATTCTGCAGAACCCATACCCAAAGAAACGGAAGAACCACCACCTCCCTAAGTCCAATCAACATATATTGACCGTAAAGAACTATCAGGTGGGACACGAGGGTGATTTGGTGTTCTTCAAGGCCAAGTCGGTCGTGTGGTCTAATGGTACCCATTCTTCCAGCCAACATTTCATACTTCCAGCCAACATTTCATACTTCCAGCCAACATTCCATTCTTCCAGCCAACATTCCATTCTTCCAGCCAACATTTCATTCTTCCAGCCAACATTTCATTCTTCCAGCCAACATTCCATTCTTCCAGCCAACATTTCATTCTTCCAGCCAACATTTCATACTTCCAGCCAACAAGCTTGGCCTATAGAAACCTCTAATCTGAATTGGTAGGTTTTCCAATGTATTTTTAATACTACCAGACTACACAGGTATATTGGTCATTTTAGCCTGGTATTTTCGATCCACCTGGTATTTTAGGAACCTCAAAATGGTCCTATTATCTTACGATGAGTAGTATAAACCAGCACTCACCACTCACCACCACTCACCACCCACCACTCACCACCACTCACTAGTACCACATACATTGGAGCATTACTATTCACTGTAAAAACTGAACAGTGTGTAACCCGTTAGTCTATATCTTGAACGTACTCCTTACGCCCTAAATTAATCATGGTATGTATTGAACCTAGAATAGTCGAGGAACTTTCTCTTTTATCCAAGGGGGGGAAAACCTCAGTGTTATATACACTGGTTGTATGCAACCCTGCATATACATGAAACACATGCACGTGATATGCAAGTCTTACCCAACAGGGATACCTTGCCTCTGAGTATTCTTGTAAAATGGTTTCCTAACATCCTCCTCCGTTAAGACCAGCTCGTCCCGAGCGCTCCATTTGTGTATCAACCCGGAACTATTGTTATGTAGGGACCCACAGCCCTGCCCACGTATTCTTATCCAGCTGGTGGAGTGGCTGAGCCTTTGTTTATGAGCAGGTAGCGTCTGCTTGGTGTTTTGTTTATGAGCAGGTAGCGCCTGCTAAGCCTTTGTTGTATAGCAAGGGGCGTCTGCTTGGTGTTTTGTTTATGAGCAGGTAGCGCCTGCTGAGCCTTTGTTGTATAGCAAGGGGCGTCTGCTAAGCCTTTGTTTATGAGCAGGTAGCCTGCTGAGCCTTTGTTGTATAGCAAGGGGCGTCTGCTAGTGGGAAGGTCCGAGGGATGAAACCTAAGGTTCTTGGTGGCGGGAGGGAGAACGCACGAGCTATGGCGCCGTGGACGGATCGAAGTTGGCTACGCTACCAAATGTAAGAACTGAACAGTGTGTGACTTGTTAGTCTACATCCTTGGAAAATTGTTTCCTAACATCCACACTCTTAATCGGAATGGTTAAAGATGTCTAGTACTAACCGCAGTCACTTCTTTTCTATTTTATCTAAGCTATACTCGAAGATCCATGTATCTTAACACGGCTGTTTAGATAATCTATGAGAACAATGGCACTATCGAAACCGGATCCTTAGGAACGTTTTTCAAAGTACTCCAAGGACAAAAATCCAGAAATTGGTCTGTGAGTATGAGTTATGATACTCAATCTGTGAGTATGAGTTGTGATATTCAATCTGTGAGTATGAGTTATGATACTCAATCTGTGAGTAAAGTTATGATACTCAATCTGTGAGTACAAGTTATGATACTCAATCTGTGAGTAAAGTTATGATACTCAATCTGTGAGTAAAGTTATGATACTCAATCTGTGAGTATACAAGAACATGTATGCTGATATCTACTCCAGTATGCTTCATATAGTTTCGTCTATATGTTATTGTATAGTGGATAGGGATGTATTAGTATAGCGTGCTACAAAAGATAGTGATCAACATTATTTGAATAACATCTTACTTGAGCTGAGATCAATCAACCACGCTACGAGACTAAACTGACTACCTTAACTGACTAGACTATAGACTAAGTGATTATACTAATAATCTAGCGGACTACCAGATAATAGATTAATAGATTAATTGACTATTCAGTGGAAAGTGGATGGTTATGAGTGGCTGGTTTTGAGTGGCTGGTGAATAGTAGTGAATACTGGGCTGGCAATATGGCAGAGGCTGGGAGGTACGGATGTGCAAAGACGCGTGCGAGCGCGTGCGTGCAGGACGTCCATCTACGTTAACAGTTCCCTTCTTTTGTAACTACGTCCCCATCGTTGCTTAATACAGGGCCAGATCCAGGTGTATATACCGCCTTCCCCGCTGTGCAGACCCCTCAAAACAGTGTGTATCCAGGATTGTGGTTCTTGTGCTGAATTGTCTTCTGAAACATATCCCTGAACAAACGGGCCAGATCGGCTTCTTGAAACACCCACCTAAGGAGCATAATACATTTTAAGCGGTTGAGTGTGGTTCCCTGAATTTGATCTTCATCTGAAACAGAACTGAACCAGACTGTTTTTGTGAAACATCTGAAACATCTGAAACATCTGAAACAGCCTTGAAACAACGTGTGCAACTGATCCACAGATCCACAGATACTTTGCAAGTGTATCTTGAGTCTGAAACGGTGGAATCTGAAAGAGTGGAATCTGAAAAAGTGGAATCTGAAACAAGGAACCTGAAACTGCATCTACACCTGATCCTAACAAAAATTCGATACATTTGAATTGGATTCTGAATCTGAAACACCCCTGAAACATCTAGGTCTGAAACATCAATATCAACTCTAACAACTCCTCAGACTGGAAGGAAACCTCTCAACTGCATCTACATCGAGACAGAAAGCTAATCTAACCAGAGTGATTCTGGAACATCCCACAACTGCAACAAGTCTGCAACAAGTCTGCAACAAGTCTGCAACAAGTCTGCAACAAGTCTGCAACAAGTCTGAAACAGATCCGAAAAACCTTTCCACAACACCAGAACTCATCCTGGCTTATTTTAAACAGCAATTCAGTGGCAGAAGTTCATTTGAAACAACTCTGGCGCATCTGACACCTGAAACAGCAACAAAGAGTCGGAAACAGCATCTAACGCTTCTGTAACTCCTGAATCAGAAAGCTAAGAGTCTGAAGCAACAACCTAAGCGTGTGATTCACCTGAAACGGCAACTCAAGTTTCTCAAACAGATCTGAAACTCTTGAAACTGCAACAAGGAGTGTGAAACAGATCTAAAACTTGAAACACCATTCTAAGAGTCTGAACAGAAATTCAAGAGTCTGAACAGATCCAATTTGTTAAACAAGAATCTGAAACAACAACATAGGAGTCTTTCGAGTTTTCTGTCCCCGATCTGACAATGTCACGTCAGTCATCAATAACCGTTGGGGTACGGGTGCGGCCATTCACCAGTGAAGAGGAGAATAAGCTCATAACCCGGAACTCTAACTCAACTTTCTACGCAGACGGCCAGCTTCGTCATAACCAGGAGCAACAGGAACTCGAGCTTATGCGCAGGAAACCCAACTTCATCCGGAAAATTGTCAACGTTGTCGACGATAAGATGTTGGTGTTTGACCCACAGGAAACGAATCCTTATACGCAGATGCAGCGCCGCAGCTTTCCCCAAATGAGCAAAAGTTCCCGAATCAAGGACCTTAAGTTTGTGTTTGACCATCTATATGATGAAAATTCGACCCAAATGCAGGTATTTGAAGGCACCACCAAGCCGCTTTTAGATAGTCTTCTAGATGGCTACAACGCCACAGTTTTTGCATATGGAGCCACGGGATGTGGGAAAACCCATACTATCCTGGGAACCATGGCCGAGCCTGGCATAATTTTCCTCACGATGCAGGAGCTCTACCGGAAAATAGAAACCCTTAGCGATAGCAGGGTGTTTGAGGTTTCGATTCTGTTTTTGGAAATCTACAACGAGTCCATCCGGGACTTGCTTTGCCCCGAAACAAGCCACAAAAAACTTAATCTACGAGAAGATCTGCAGCAACGCATAGTGGTGTCCAATCTCCTGGTGCACAAACCACAGAACGTGGCGCAAGTGATGGAGATGATTGTTTTAGGCAACCAGAACAGAACCTGCTCGGCCACCGAAGCAAATGCAACGCTGTCCCGGTCCCATGCCGTCTTGCAGATAAACGTGTCGTCAACAAGCAGGCTGGCCAGTTTGCTGCAGGAACACAGCTTCGCCACACTCTCCATAATTGATTTGGCGGGGAGTGAGCGGGCTGCCACCACGAAAAACCGGGGCGAACGCTTGACGGAAGGTGCCAACATTAATAAATCGTTGTTGGCTTTGGGAAATTGCATCAACGCGTTGTGTGCAGGTCCGGGTCCTGGAACTGGAGCTGGATCCAATGCTAATAGTCGAAAGCGAGCTCCTCATGTTCCTTATCGAGATCTGAAGCTCACACGCCTCCTCAAGTTTTCTCTTGGTGGAAACTGCAAAACCGTAATGATTGTGTGCATTTCTCCTCTGTCCAAACATTACGATGAGACGTTGAATGCATTGAAGTATGCCGACCGAGCCAAGGAAATCAAAACTAAAGTCATCCGCAACCAACACAATCTTGACCGGCACGTGGGGCTGTATTTGAAGATGATCACGGAGCAGAAGCAGGAAATCGAGGAGCTCCGGGCACGTGAGGCGGAGGTTGGGGTTAAGGCCCGACGAGAAGCTCACCTGGAGATTTCTGCTTGCGTATCTACAATCATGGCGGATATTTCGGCGTTAAGACATACACTCGAGCGGAATAGTGGAGCCATGTGGAAACGGGTGGTGATTCTTGGCAAACGGAAGTTGATGTTGATGAAACTTGATGAGTTGCGGCTTATGCAGGAGCTTCTCTGGAGACAAAGCAATCAGGAAGAGGAACTGGACCGAAAAGAGGTTCCAAACGCTTCCTTGGGTGCAAAAAATCCGACATTGTCGCGAGTGTCTCTGTTGGTGGAACAGGTTCGCCAAAGTTTACAACGCGACATTGTCGCCTTGGAGCAGGCATACGAGTCAACGAATGATGTGGACGAGTCCTTTGCCCGGAGCACGGGGGCGTCCACACGAAGACTTGCAGAGCTTCCCGGGTACGACCTGCACATGGCCGCCGTCCATTCAGCGTTGGCTTCTTCCGTACATGAGTCCATGGAAAAGGAGATCTTGGTCAACTCTTCGGTGCTTCTCGATTACTTGATTGGGGAATTGGACGAGTATAAACTTGGGGTTGGGGCGTGCGTGCAGGAACTCAACGATACATCTCTCCATTTGGTGGGAGAAATCCTTAGTCGAATGGTGACGTCAGAGTTTTCTTTAGCAGTGGATTTTGCTGCGTCTGCATACGTATCTAAGAAGCAACGGGTTTCCGAAAGGGAAGTCTCTGAAAGGGAAGTCTCTGAAAGGGAAGTTCCCGAAGCAGGAGTTTTTGAAAAGTGTGACAAGAGAAGTTCTACTCTGCCTCTTCATCAGATCCCCAAGCGTCGAGGACATCGGGGCGACCGAATCAACGATAGTTTTGACGACTCAATTGCGTTGAAATCCGATTTCGAAGAAGATTCTCCGCTGTTTGATCACGTGAACCACTCCATTCTCGAAACTAACGACCTTGGCTTCTCGCCCGGGCTCCAATCGCCGCCCGAACAGAAAAGACCTTATGGACAGCCGTACGACGGCTTGGCTGCAGGACCCCGGCATCGTTACGTCAGTGCTTCCAGTGCAGGCCACAGTCGGTTTGGCAATGACGACGAGGACGAAGAGACAAAGGCCGATATGCAGGACGACTACGATAGTCTACTCCGCCATCCTCTTCTCAACAAACAGGCCAGCAAGATCGTCACGCGGGAATAGACCTGCCGAATTATTCTCGGTGTCCTTGTCAATCATATAAACTACGGATATGATTAATTTGAATGGTTTTTTCATTTGATGTACGGGCGTTTTGATGCACTGGTGTTTGTGGTGCACTGGTGTTTTGAGGTGTACCGGTGTTTTGAGGTGTACTGATCCAGTAGGGTGAGGTAAATCTCAGATTCTACTGCTTACATATCATGCTGAATATAGCACTATGAGTACTACTTCTTCATTTTATTGTACGTATTGGGATTACATTTTATTCTTGCTGAGCTAGTAACGGTCACGGTTGGAGCCGTACTCGTTGGACCCGTAGCCGTCGGATCTACCTGTAGATCCCGACCCGTAATTGCCTGAGCCATAGGAGTCGTTACCGTAAGAGTCGTTCTTGCCATAGTTGTCTCTTCCAGAAGATCCAAAGTCGTCTCTGTTCGAAGACCCATAGGAATCTTTGTTTGAGGAGCCGTACTCGTTTGTGTTAGAGGATCCGTAATCATCTCTGTTAGAGGATCCATAGGAGTCCTTGTTGGACGATCCATAGTCGTTTCTGTTAGAAGATCCGTAATCATCTCTGTTAGAGGATCCATAGGAGTCCTTGTTGGACGATCCATAGTCGTTTCTGTTAGAAGATCCGTAATCATCTCTGTTAGAGGATCCATAAGAGTCCTTGTTAGAAGATCCATAGGAGTCCTTGTTAGAAGATCCATAGGAGTCCTTGTTGGACGATCCATAAGAATCCTTGTCAGAGGATCCATAAGAGTCCTTGTTGGAGGAGCCATACTCGTTTCTGTTAGAGGATCCGTAATCATCTCTGTTGGACGATCCATAGGAGTCCTTGTTGGAAGAACCGTAAGAGTCCTTGTTGGAAGAACCGTAAGGGTCATTCTTGGAACCGTAGGAGTCCTTGTTTCCGGATCCATAGGAGTCGTTTCCGGATCCATAAGAATCATTTCCAGAACCATACGATTGCTTGTTGCTGGAACCATACGAATCGTTTCCAGAACCGTACGACTGCTTGTTGCCAGAACCATACGAATCATTACCCGATCCATAATTGTCATCATTCTTTCTTCCCGATCCATACGAAGTGCTTCCAGATCCATAGTCGTCGTTGTCTCTTCCATATGAGTTGCTTCCCGAGTTGCTTGATCCATACTCGTTCGTTTTATTGCTGCTTCCATATTCGTTGTCATTGCCCGATCCAAACGAATTGTTGCCATACGCGTCTCCTCCATACGCATCGTCCTTGCTCACATGGTCGTTCTTGCCAAACGCACTCTTGATTTTCTCGCCCACCTTCTCGCCCACCTTTTCTACTGTGGATTTGTGTCCATGCTTTTGGCTTTCATTTCCATAGCTGTCGTTTCCGTAACTGCCACGGTTGTCGTTTCCGTAGCTGTCGTTTTCGTAACTGTCGTTGTCTCTTCCAAAAACCATTTTGTGTGGTGAGATTGAGGGCGGCAGGGGGGTCTTTATATAGGGGAAGGATTGGCCGTTGCAATTGCGAAGGGGATTACCGAAGGGATTGCGCAGGACCGAACGCAATTGCGCCGGTAACTGCTTCGTTTCATATTGACATTGCGTCATATGCACTGCCGTCAATAGCAAGTGTGGTGCCAGGAATGCTGCGCAGGGCTGCATGGGGGCTGCAGTGGGGGGCGAGAACCGGGCCGGGATTTGTGCTGACGCGTGGAACATGATCTGTGCAGGCGGTCCCTGAAACGAAATGCACCTCGTGAGAAGTATTCACGTGGTTTAGTGCACGTGATAAATCAACACACGTGCTTCTGCTCACACGTGACTCTAAAATATGCACGTAAACACGTAACCTCGCGTATTGGTCAGTGCACTACACACCCACGTGCCCCGTGCACATGACTTGTGCCGTGCCACAGCAAGCATCATGGCGAAATTAACACCCATATTGTTCTATTACTGGAAACGGTCAAAGATACATTTTATGCGGTTGATTTAAATATTCCCCGGCTCTCTGGAGCCGAGGAAGTCTATATTGCCTATCGAAGCAGCCAGTGTCGGAATCCCAGAATCGGTGCTTGACAAAAACTTGTCAGTCATCATTATTCCTGGATTCTCATCTCAATCGGCTAACATCTTCTGATTCGTCAGCTTCGATGGCATTGTATCCCAAGATCGTGTCTATCCCAAAGTGTTATCTATCCCGTATCGTATTCATGCATGGAGCATTGTATTGATGCACTTGTGCCAAGCACAAGTGCATCCACTAAGATATTTTTGCACCGCCTAAAACCTTTTTACAAAGCTAAAACCTTGTTGCACCGGCTAAAACCTTGTTGCAAATCTAAATTGTTGTTGGTTCATTGTTGGATTGCTTGGCCATTGTTGCATTTCGCATTGGTGCGTCAGCAGATGTTGGAACACTTTAGATTGAATTTTTGTGGTCTCATCAAACAATGGAGCAGTCCTTCTCCTGAGCACTTAAATCGCCCAGTGCACTCTTCTTCAACGCACCCTTCTTATTGAGCTTTTTGGTGATGGCAGCCACCAAGGTCTTGTCATTGATGCGGGCCAAGGCCTTTTCCTGGCCGTTTTCCGCAGCCTTGATGTACCATTGCTGAGACTCCGTGGTGTTCTTGGCACAGCCAATGCCCTTGTCATAGAAGTTTGCCAAGACAAATTGGCCCTTGCCGTGGCCGCAGTTTGCGGCCCGCTTGACCCATTCAAAAGCCTCTTGCTCATCCTTGGGCAAGTTGGGCTCAGCTCCCACCATGTACCATGCACACATGGCAAGCATGGATTCTGGGTGCCCTCCCAACGCAGCCTTCGTGTAGTAGTGGATGGACAAGTTGGAGTCTGCAGGGACTACCTCGCCTATTTCGTAGTGTCGGCCCAATACAGCCGACGCCTCCACGTTGCCCAATGCAGCGGCCTGGGCAAACAATTGTAGGGCGTATTTCTGATCTTTTATGAGAATGTCCGAGTATCCGGTGTAGTAGATTTTGCCCAACTCGTAAGGCGCAGCGGCCGTTAACTCGGTGGCCACATTCAGCGCCCGCTCCAACCACTTAATGCCTAGCTTCTTATTGACTCGGGTGTCTTGCACACCCATGCGACTGTTGAAGAAGTAAATACCAAGCTTGTACATGGCGGCCGGGTGGTTTTTAGCGGCGGCCATCTTCAAGAAATCAATGCCTTTTCTCGAGTCTCTTCCCGTACCCAAGCCCTCTTCGTAGCAGTGAGCCGTGCGGAATGCACACTCTGTGTGGCCTCTTTTGGCAGCAGCCAAAAAGAGATTGAAGGCAGAGCTGTTATCCACTTTGCCAAACACTCCAGAGCTAAACGCGTCTCCCAAAAGGTACTGCGCATCCACATATCCCTTATCGGAGAGTTTTTTGAGGTAGTGGAGTGCCTCCTTGAGCAAGTCAGTCTTCAAGTTCTTAGGGTTCGATGCCAGATCATCTGTAGAAACGGAAGGTGGTTTCAGAGGGGTCTCGAGCCCCGACAAGTTGACTGGAGCCTGATCCACGAGAAGAGCCGTCTGCAACATGTACTGAGCGTACTGGAACAAGACGGCCGGATCGTTGGACTTCTTGGCGTTTTTGCGGTACAAGTCAATGGTCTTCATTCGAGGCATCAAGTGCTGGGCGGCATTTTCACCCAAGTATTGCTGGATCACATTCTGGCTCATGTCAGGTAGCGAAGGGTGGTCTTGGAACAGCAGGGTCGACGACACCGAGGGGTGCGCCGCATGGAGGTTCCGGTAGACCTTGGAGCCGGCGGGCGAGTCGAACGTCGTCACTGAAGAATCAGGCGACGAGTTCAGTCCTGTGAAGCCCACTGGGCTGACATTGCGCTGAGGCCCATCAAGTATCTCTGTGCTATTGTCAAATTGAGGGTAAGCGAGCGGCTGGTTGATTGACGCCGGCTCCGTTGGGAAGCTCTCGTACGGGAGCATGGATGGATGCACAATGGGCAACGACTCCTGGCGGTCAAATTCTTCAAGGAGGTCGCCCGTGGGATATATGGCCGTGGAGCCGGTTTTCTGTCTGTAAGGGTGTTGTGACATTGCGGAAGGAGTCTGAGGGATGATTTCTTTTGCAGCAGGGGAGAACCGGGGGGTTAAAAAGCAGGTGATTCTCGGATATCGTCTTCACAACAAGAAACCTGGGTAGGTGTGGAGGAACCGGAGGAGGATCAAAATGAGGGCCTCGGAAATAATAAAAAAAAAAAAGAAATTAAACGTGGAAAGGCGTCGCAGTATTCCGAGTCCCGAGAAAAAAAGTAGTATTAAAGCAGGAGCACAAAGAGAAAGGGGGGACCAAAAAAGAGGTGTTCAAGGGAAAGTGAGCAAGGAGCGGGCGGGATAGAGACATATAAAGAAAAAGCTATTTTGATCGGCTGTTTCAGATTTGCTGCGCTATCCCGACGTGAAACTCTGAGGATTCCGCTCCGCATACAATTAAGCTTGTTTGAAATGCACGGCCGAGACGCGCATGGCGATTTGTTTTTTTATTTTTTTTGTTTTTCTTCTTTTGAGGTTCTATCTGCAGGATCCGGCTCTTGACCCGCTCGTAATGTGTCAATAAGGAGGTGTTTGGCCGCGCCATTAGTCTGAAACCATGCTGCAACAACCAAAAGTGTGTAAGGGTGCGTCTAACCGGGGGCTGAGTACTAGGGCTACCGGTGGTGAAGATGCAGTTGGAGCTGCGTTAAATTACTGCTCGAAATGCTGCAACTACTACCGTCTACATGACGCAGTTTCAGGTGGATGCGTTTGTGCTTTGTTTCGCTTTGCTTTGCATTGCACTGCACCGGTGAAACCCTGGGATCTTTGATTTTGTGTATTCCATTGGGCGGGTGGGGGTCCCTGGGTCGGGGTATATAAGAGGGGACGGAGCCCGGAGATCCAAGCAATTTTCTTGGCCCCCCTCGTGACCCCATGCGAATAGACCAGTCGGCCGAATTGGCTGAGAACGCGCGCACACCCTCCTCTGGTCCAGGGAAGCAACAACGTGGGCCGGCTCGCTGTTAACCCCTCTCGCGGAAGTTTCTTTTGGGAGGGCGAGGGTTTTTGGCAAATGGGGGAGGTGGAGAAGCCTTTAGACGAAATAGTCTGTTGGGCGTGTGCAGGTGCGCTGTTGACCCTTTAGATTAGATGCCTATTTGGGCCAGGCAGAACATTCTGCACCCGAGCAAGTTTAACAGGAGCGCGGAACATATTTAAATTTTCGCTGCGTCTCTCGACAATGTCAATCGTTAGGCCGAGCATTTGTCGGGCTGTGTGCAGGCTGAGGGCTCCTCTTGTGACTTCGGTTCGAGGCATCTCACGCGCCACTGCACACAGACCGTCTAATTTATCGACCACCACAGGACAATGACCATCACAATAGCGGTCAGAATAATGATAATGTGATAGGGCATTATTGGAGATTGCGCCAGTTTTTGGAAATAATAGTGCCCGCTCTTACAATGCTTTCAATTGCATGACAGTCCTAATTTTAGATGAGATATCCTTTTGATCACGTGATATCGGTCCTTGGGTGACTCCCAACTACTTCCCCCACTGACTACAATTGGCCTATTGACTGCAAATCGAGGGTTTCATGGCATGATGAGGCTCAAGAGTTACTTGGTGGTATCTGACACTAAAGATACAAGAATATCTCAAGATCTCAAGTCTTCAAATCTTCAGGTATTCGGATCTGCAGGTCTTCAGGTCTTTAAGTTTTCAAGGCCTAAGGTATTTAGAAGTATTTACAGGTAATCCAGAAACCTTAGAGACATAAGCATCAGGACTTGACCATATGACTGAATATTGAGTACATGCGCACATGAAACGGAAGACTAGACTGAAGACTAAAGACTGAAGACTAAAGACTAAAGACTAAAGACTGAAGACATGAGAATATGGAGACTTGTCGGTATGAAGAAATGAAGATTGGAACCATAAGGAATGAAACCATAAGGATTGAGGACAATGAGAGGTCATCAATGGCTTGATTGGATCTTCATTAGACGTCTTCAGCAGATCTCTCAATTAAAGATCTTCATTGAGACATCAATAGAAGTTCTCCAAGTGTCTTGAACGATGTCCTGAGATGTCTCCATGTTTCCTAATAGATGTCCTCCGTACTCATTCATGGTATCTTAACAAATGCATCAACAATCTTCAACAACTGCATCAACAATCTTCATGTCTTGTTGTCGTCTGTCTTCATC
>NLAL01000309.1:0-14440 GCA_002374735.1 Metschnikowia sp. 13-106.1
TTAATATCATGGAGGGATATGGCCAATGCAAAGCACGTTTAGTTGCTGAAGACTATACTCGAGTTGAGCGAATAGACATTTGCTCCTGGGATATCATATGCAAGTCTTCGTATATTGCTTGCTATTGCTACACGTCATAAGATGTTTATTCATCTTTGATCGTGAAAGCCCAACCCAGTGATTTGAAACTGATGTCCTGTGGTGGTAGACTATCCCAATGTACAGCCTGTGTATCTATAATTTAACATAGTGCAATCTCTAGTATGTAGAGAGTGCACTAGTCAACGGCACTAGTCATCGGCATTAGTCAACGGCATTAGTCAACGGCACTAGTCAACGGCACTAGTCATCGGCACTAGTCATCTGCACTAGTCATCTGCACTAGTGAGTAGTAGAACTAGACTAGTAAGTAGTATTAAGTAGCAATAGAAGTGTCTTGATCCACGTTGTGTAGGGTATAGTTTGGATTTCGGTAGTGCTATTCTGTGGTGGATGTAGATTGACCAGATCAAGCACTATCTATGCCTCTAGAAACTGTAACATTATAACCCCAGTATTCCAACTCCACGAAATCCTTACTTCTGCCCAGTCTAGATCCCTATCACTCTAAGCTTCTCCATATCCACAAGGAGAAGGGCTCCGTTGAGAAGACAGGTGCCGACTCGACCTGTTCGGAGACAACTGTGTGTTATGACCGTAGGAGATATTTGCATTGTAAGGAATTCTGGACGTCGACTTGTTTGGTGAGGGTGCTCTGCGTGACGTGGGCCTGGAGAAGGTGTTGTTTGGCCTGGTAAATGTATCATTGCGGTAAAGGCTGGTCTCTCGTCACTGGTCTGGTCTCTGGCTATATGGACTAACCTTAGCAGCCTCATCTGTACAGTCTGACAGTTTAGTATGACCAATGCCTGAGACTGAGCCCATATGTTTTCTCTTCTCTCTCTTTCTCTTCTCTCTCTTTCTCTTCTCTCTCTTTCTCTTCTCTCTCTTTCTCTTCAGCTCTTTCTCTTCTCTCTCTTTCTCTTCTCTCTCTTTCTCTTCTCTCTCTTTCTCTCTTTCTCTCTTTCTCTCTTTCTCTCTTCTTTCTCTCACATCTTGTAGAGTCTCTTGAGACGGAGAAACTCTGTTCGAGGCAAGATGTCGCCGAAAGAGGCATCGGAAGGCGACGATGAGCTGATCAACGCAGCCTCTTCCGCAGACCGCGTCTTGGACGACATCTGGTTTCCGTAGTGCCAGATGCTCCAGATCAACTCCTCCTCGCCCATGGGGCCAGACACAGTTTCGGGCGCATAGCAAACCTGCGCCACATCATGGAGGATGTTGGCAGTCAAGCCCCAGACATCGTAGAGTTTCTCGTTGGTGGACAAGTCTCTCCTGGACCCCAACCTTCCCCATTTAGATAACTTGGATAGATCTTTCTTTTGTCCCTGTGCCTGTGTCTCTTCCTGTTCCTGTTCCACTGCCTCAGCTTCTGCTTCTGCTTCTGCTTCTGCTTCTGCTTCTGCCTCCACCTCCTTATCTAAATCCTCTGCCTCCCCCTCGTCCTCTGTTTCCAGAAGATCCTTGAGTTCTCGGAGCCAATGGACCTCAGCTGGGTTCTTCTGCGGAAACGTATACAGCCGGAGGTTCCACGGAATGCCTCCCCATTTCACCGCATGGTAGGTCCGCTCTAGAGCCTCGGGCTCCCGAAACACCACCCCAGGCCCCGCCTTCTTGGGGTAGAGAAAGTCCAGGAGAGGCACGGAAAACACATGCGAGCTCTCGCCCGGGTTCACGGCCAACGCAATGCGAGCCCAGTCCTCCACACCCAAAAACCCCACACACGGAGCCACCGCCAGAAACGTCCGTGAGAGGTAACACGGCATCTGCGTAAGGTGGCGGATCAGCAAGCCCGCCAGCACCAAGTCCGAATCCTTCGCCGAAAGCCCAATCTCCTCGTGCATCTCCCTCCGTGCCACCATCCACGGCAGCTCCAAGCCCGTATCGGCTTTTCCGCCCGGAAACGAGATGTGGCCGGGGAAACTGCGGAGCCGCGATGACCTCTTGGTGAGGACCACGCGAAGCTCGCCACACTGGCCGAAAAAAAGGAGGATGAACACCGCAGACCGCCGCGCAACCGGTAGTCGGTGCCAGATCAGCTTGGCCTCTCCCTGGTAGTGCGACGCCTGGAAGCCCTCAAGGTTGGACAAAAACATTCAGACAGTAGTATTGGTCGGAACTAGACAAAATAGACAGGACTAGACTGTGGATAGAACTAGACTGTAGACAGAACTAGGCTGTAGACAAATCTGTAGACAGAACTAGGCTGTAGACAAATCAATAGACAGAACTAGGCTGTAGACAGAACTGTAGACAAATCTGGGCTGTAGACAAATCTAGGCTGTAGAAAACTAGACTGTAGAAAACTAGACTGTAAAAAACTAGACTGTAGAAAACTAGACCAAAGACAAAACCAAACTAATAGACAAATCAATGGATGGACCAATAGGAATGGGGGTTATTTGCACGACTGTTTTGGTGTTGGTAGTGATTGGGATTGCTCATGGTGTGCATGAGAGACGGACTGTGGGGTATGTGAGGGAACTGCATATAGTGCCGGTATACCCTCTCTTTCTTCTTGGGAGATTTTTCAAAAAAAAAAAAAAGATGGATATATCGAGAGAGCGCAGATTATGTAGTGTGTTGATTTATAGTGCGTCATCTTGCGTGTGTGATTTTAGCGGTGGCTGTCTAGGTTTCTTACTTCCTAAGCTCTCACTATTCTGAGATAAAATGCGAACACTCCAGCTGGAGTCAGTGCAGCTTTTCTAAGCACCCCAGCAATCTGTAGGCGGAGTTTTCGGTATAGTTTTGGGTATAGTTTAAGGTATAGTTTTCGGTATAGTTTTCGGTATAGTTTGAGAGATTTATAAGAGATTATATCTTAATAATAAAAATTCGTCAGTAGTTAGTGACAGTAGTCCGCAATTAGTAGTAGTAATATTGGAAAGAGTTTTGAGCCCTGGTCCCTGGTATAATAGATTGAACGGTCTTGCGCACGTGACCAGCAGTCACGCTAGTGAATCACCAAATCACCAAAATCCAGGTTATTATGGGTGTTCCCCAAAATAAACATGTCCTATTATCAAAGAACGTGGCTGTAGCGGGGCGGTAAGTTGGCTGTAATTCGGGCGGGCGGCATACCCCTGCAGCGCACATGCAGGAGCCTCAAGGTTCCCTATAAAGGAGCCATTTCCCCAACTCACATCCAAAATTTACTACTCTCATATTCCTCAAATCTCTTACTCTCATATTCCTCAAATCTCTTACTCTCTTAATGGAACAATGACATTGTCATAACTCTGGTTTTCATTACTCTGGCTTTCATTTCTCTGGCTTTCATTTCTCTGGCTCTCATAATGATGTGTACCTTGTACATTTATGTCTTACTGATACTGTGTTTGTTGATAGTGGCTCAAAGAAAGGAACCAAAGCGACTTTTATAACTTCAAGAGAAACGTGGCATCGAAAAACTCTCCATCAAAACAATGGAAGAATTGTTCTAGAAGAGTGACACGGCGTTTGCAATGGCCATTGTTACAATTGGACAGTAGGTTTATGAGAGCTCTATAAGCCGGACCATGTTTGGAGAAAAATGTAACCCAGAATTGAATCGTTGGATGATGCCTTGGAAACTGGTAAAGACAATTTTAACATGAGAATGGGTGGCCCAAAAGTTTACATCTGAATAAATAATAAAAACGAAGAAATGAATGCATTAGTGAAGGAATACCCAAAGATATGGTAGACCGAATACTTGAATATGGACGGAACACTTGAATATGGACAGAACACTTGAATATGGACGGAATACTTGAATATGGGCTGAACACTTGAATATGGGCTGAACACTTGAATATGGGCTGAACACTTGAATATGGACCGAACACTTGAATATGGACCGAACACTTGAATCTAGACCGAGCACTTGAAGCTAATCATGAGACAAAATATTAGCTTACGACTTCAGTATACTATAAAATGTTGCTAACAATAAATACAATCCACATAAATAACACAACGGAACTTATTCAAATCCCCTTCCTGCCCTAGGGTTTTTTATGTGTCAACTATTTTCTATTGTTTTGAAGTTGAGCCAACCTTACTAACCGTACTACTTTTGTACTGGTACCACTCTGAATTCAGACCATGAAACCGCTGGGGGCTTCTAGTAGTTGGTAGTAGTTAGTAGTAGTAATTAGTAGTAGTAGTTAGTAGTAGTAGTTAGTAGTTAGTAGTAGTAGTTAGTAGTAGTAGTTAGTAGTAGTGATTAGTAATTAGTAGTAATTAGTAATTAGTGATTAGTGACTGTAATTAATTAGTAATTAGTAGTAGTAATTAATTAGTAGTAGTAATTAGTAATTAGTAGTAGTAATTAATTAGTAGCTAGTAGTAGTAGCTAGGACTTTTACTGAAGAAGGCAGGCTTGTTGGTATAAAGTGATTTGTAAGCAAAAGACCTTAAGTTGAAAGAGATTCCGTATTAAGATAGAATTGAGTGATGCATTTACAAAACAATCTCTCATTTTTTGAACTAATATTCTTGGCTTATGTCTCTACAATTAGCACAAAGGGTCCAACTTCCTGAAAAAAGAGCTTTGTGCTGCTTGTGCAGGAAACGTCAATTGTTCAGTGTATCCTCCCAGACCTTACAGCTATTGTAATTGATAGTAGTTAGTAGTAGTTAGTAGTAGTAATTAGTAGTAGTAGTTAGTAGTAGTAGTTAGTAGTTAGTAGTAGTAGTTAGTAGTAGTAGTTAGTAGTAGTTAGTAGTAGTTAGTAGTAGTTAGTAGTAGTTAGTAGTAATTAATTAGTAATTGATAGTAGTTAGTGACAGATTATTGACTGAGTTTATTGACTGAGATTCATTGGAAGACAATTATGAGATATATATTGAAAGAGTATTAAATATGACCCAGTGAAACTGATTTTGATGGTCTCATAACCCCAAGATCTTCATGATAAGGATAATCTCGGAGACATTAAGGTGGACTTTCAAAGTGCCAAAGTGTGTTTCTCTATTGATGGGTTTGACGATTGAACATTAAGACTAAATAGTCCCCAAATCTGTCAAAATCTGTCCCAAATTCATCTTACTATCCTGCCAAATTCATCTTAATATCCTGCCAAATTCATCTTACTATCCTGCCAAATTCATCTTAATATCCTGCCAAATTCATCTTAATATCCTGCCAAATTCATCTTACTATCCTGCCAAATTCATCTTAATATCCTGCCAAATTCATCTTACTATCCTGCCAAATTCATCTTAATATCCTGCCAAATTCATCTTAATATCCTGCCAAATTCATCTTACTATCCTGCCAAATTCATCTTAATATCCTGCCAAATTCATCTTACTATCCTGCCAAATTCATCTTAATATCCTGCCAAATTCATCTTAATATCCTGCCAAATTCATCTTACTATCCTGCCAAATTCATCTTAATATCCTGCCAAATTCATCTTACTATCCTGCCAAATTCATCTTAATATCCTGCCAAATTCATCTTAATATCCTGCCAAATTCATCTTACTATCCTGCCAAATTCATCTTAATATCCTGCCAAATTCATCTTACTATCCTGCCAAATTCATCTTAATATCCTGCCAAATTCATCTTAATATCCTGCCAAATTCATCTTACTATCCTGCCAAATTCATCTTAATATCCTGCCAAATTCATCTTACTATCCTGCCAAATTCATCTTAATATCCTGCCAAATTCATCTTAATATCCTGCCAAATTCATCTTACTATCCTGCCAAATTCATCTTAATATCCTGCCAAATTCATCTTACTATCCTGCCAAATTCATCTTAATATCCTGCCAAATTCATCTCACTATCCTTGTTTCTGTCTTGGTTCTGTCTAGATCACGTGCTAATTATTGCTACTGATTTAATAACAGTAGTTATTGACACTAGTTAGTGCTCAATGTATTGTCATTTTAGACATGACAAATACCCTGGCAATGGCCCCATTCCTCCCCAACTTCAGACACGGTGTTATGCATTAAAAGCGGTTTTTGACCAGTGACTTTGAGTACAGTTGCTACAGAAGGTCAATGATTATTATGCTATTTATTGCTAGGTGCATACAATACCTTAGCGATTGTTAGTGAGTAGACGTTTGTCTGTTTCTGTTCCAGGGTGGAAATGAATGATTGATATTCATATTCCGGGAAGTCCCAAACTCCTAGACAGTAGTACTAGTACTAGTCCAGTGTTTTTCAAAGTATTCAAACCACCTCGCCAGAATGGTTCAAACACATTAGAAACTTAAACATGCCAATAATTCTAAACGTGACTGTTTTTAATATTTATAGAGACTTCGCATAAACAGTATATTTCGAATCTTTGATGCTTAGCAATTTTGCAGTCATAAGTAAGAAACTTTTTGAATTATTGCTTGTTTAAATTTGCAAGTGTAGTTTGAAACCTTTTGCCGTGCTGGTGTGAATAGTTTCGAAAAACACTGTAGTAGTAGTAGTGGTAGTAATTCTCATAGTACTACTTGTTAGGAAAAATCCTACGAGCACTAGAATTAGTATTTAGTGTCGGTGGATTTTAATAACGAGGCTTAGCTTAGGCTCAGTCTCAAGCCATACCACTTGAGTATGAGAGATGGTGTCATGGTTAGTATTCAAGGAGACTTCACTTCTGGGAGCTAGGCATACAGTAGGTTGTGAAGGAACGATAACGTCTCGGACTGCTTTAGTTCGTATGCATGGGACAAGTCCGAAGACCCATCCGCCGCCTAGAGAAGCCCAGAGAAGTCGGAGTGTGCCAGCTGGGAGGATTCCTCAGTCACCTGCTCCCAAGACAACTGCTCCGTCTTTTAAACGTGTAACGATTGTCCCGTGTATATGGATATTGTAGGCTGATGAGATGGGGAGGGTGGTATGGGGGAGTCAGCCGGTCAGGAGTTAGTATTAAATACCTGTAGTTAGTGGTATATACCTGTAATTAGTAGTAAATACCTGTAGTTAGTGGTATATACCTGTAGTTAGTAGTAAATACCTGTAGTTAGTGGTATATACCTGTAGTTAGAACTATACCACCTGTAGTTAGTAGTACATACCTGTAGTTAGTAGTACATACTTGTACTTAGAACTATAGTGTAGTTAGTAGTACATACCTGTAGTTAATAATATAGTGGATGTAGTTAGTAGTATAGTGTATCGATTTCACTAGGCTCTATGCGTGTGGACGCATGTTATATCCCCGCGCCAGGGAGGTTTCCTGATGAGGACTTCTCGGCCAATGTGAAACTTCGCAATGTTTCACATCCTGTGGCCGGCGGTTTCAAGAAATCCCTCAAGGGTTACCCGAAGCAGGCAGGAAGTATATAGAGCTCGCAGGTTCGCCTGAGTACATGAATCCTCAGGGTTCCCTCTAAGACATATTATAGTATTTGAATATACAACGGAGACAACTTTGTTTTATAAATCCCAAAGTCCTGCACGAGCTCTAACACTACTAGTAATTCTAGAGTACTGGAGTATGCCCGGGGAAAGGTGTTTGAAAAATACATCTTAGAAATATGGGACATTATGCTTTAACAAAGTACTCGAAAAGGTGTTCTTCATTCTGCAGTGTTTAGAATTTATGTTCTCTTTGTCACGATTACTGATGGAGTCTATAAGAGATACATAAGGAATGTTTAAACCACTAATTAAGATACGAAAATATGAGTTTTTTTTTTAAAGAATACTCACTACCATCGGTGTTTTTAGAGCCTACCAAAATCGACTAGTCAGCTACTCGCCACCGAAACTGACTGCTCGGTTCTTGGTTGGTCGTTTCTTGGTTGTTTCTTTTGACACCGAATGACCAATCAGTCATGTCGTCTCATCGTGCACCTCTTACAACTATATAAGTCGCTCAGATTCATCCGAGGATCCGCGAATGAACATGGTGAACAGAGTACCTGATGTTACCGGAATCTAACATGGAGGTCGTGCCCGGATTAGAGATTTTGCCCGGATTAGAGATTGATCATGCAAGCTGCTAAGATTGGTTGGTGGGTCCGGATTAGGCTAGATCTTTTTGCGAGACAGAATCCCCATATATTGGTGAAGTTGTGGTGGTCAGGGAAGTTGGTTTGACTGATTACGGCAAGAGTGATTACAAGAAAACGTGGAACATTGAGGACTTTTCTAAAAGGAACTAGAGATGTTGGACCAGGTGGTCCTCCAATGTGTTCGGTACTACTTGGGATTATTGAGCAAAAAGCTTAACGACAGTTCCAGAACTCTTCACCTGTTCCGCACGAATAAGGAGCCTGAGGAGCTCGAGGCTGCTTGGGATTTCTTAAAGAGTTTGGGAAGCTCCATTGATGGTGGTAGTGTTGTTGTGGCAGAAAGTTTTGGCTGTGCACTGGAACCGGACTTATGAGTATGTTCATTAGCGAACTACTGTATGAAACTACTTCATGGTACTACTGTTGAACATGTGACATGTGCTGGCCCGTATATGCAGAACGGTGGTACCTACAATTGGATGAAGTTCCGAAGAATGTATGTGCAGACGGACAGTATAAACCTGGCTTTGGGACTCATACGGTTTGGCTTCGGGACTCATACGGTTTGGCTTTGGGACTCATACGGTTTGGCTTCGGGACTCATACGGTTTGGCGTCGGGAGTGTACAGGCATGACTTCAAACAGGAATTAAAAAGGCCGGTACAGGAGAACGGAATTAATGGTCACGTGGTATATAAAGAGGGGAACTCGCTCATGGTAGAGGAGTATCGAAACAGACCACAAGACAAGATTCTAGTTAATATCCGTCACACAACTACAGAAACAAGACAGGATTCTAGTTAATATCCGTCACACAACTACAGAAACAAGACAGGATTCTAGTTAATATCCGTCACACAACTAAAGAAACAAGACAGTATTTCCTGTCTATATAAGTCTTTATGGAAACTCTCAACACTTATGTGTTTAATTGATCAATAAGATAAGATCGCACGTGATATGTTTTGAAACCTTCGTCAAGTACTTTTAGCTTTCCTAAAAGTATCGTCGATATGGTGACTTGAAGAAGGATATGTTTTTGCGCGTTAGATGAGGCGTTAACGGTGGGAGGCCAGATGTAGAATGTTTTTTTTGTTTTACTATTTTTTTTTTTTTTTTTTTTTTTTTTTTTTTTATATTGTATATATATATATCTTTATTCATAGGCTACGAGTCTATAAATTTGTTTCGGGGAAAACTTCTTAGAGAAGTGAAAAACTCCGACAGAGAACACCGAAGTGTTTAGAGAAGTGAAAGATTGCACAGTGAGTTTTGACACCTCCGTCTATAATGGCGTTCTAGAAAGATCAACTAAAAACGTCGTCTATAATGGTGTTCTAAAAAGATCAACTAAAAACGTCGTCTATAATGGCGCTCTAAAAAGGTCAACTAAAAATGTCGTCTATAATGGCGCTCTAAAAAGGTCAACTAAAAATGTCGTCTATAATGGCGCTCTAAAAAGGTCAACTAAAAATGTCGTCTATAATGGCGCTCTAAAAAGGTCAACTAAAAATGTCGTCTATAATGGCGCTCTAAAAAGGTCAACTAAAAATGTCGTCTATAATGGCGCTCTAAAAAGGTCAACTAAAAATGTCGTCTATAATGGCGCTCTAAAAAGGTCAACTAAAAATGTCGTCTATAATGGCGCTCTAAAAAGGTCAACTAAAAATGTCGTCTATAATGGCGCTCTAAAAAGGTCAACTAAAAATGTCGTCTATAATGGCGCTCTAAAAAGGTCAACTAAAAATGTCGTCTATAATGGCGCTCTAAAAAGGTCAACTAAAAATGTCGTCTATAATGGCGCTCTAAAAAGGTCAACTAAAAATGTCGTCTATAATGGCGCTCTAAAAAGGTCAACTAAAAATGTCGTCTATAATGGCGCTCTAAAAAGGTCAACTAAAAATGTCGTCTATAATGGCGCTCTAAAAAGGTCAACTAAAAATGTCGTCTATAATGGCGCTCTAAAAAGGTCAACTAAAAATGTCGTCTATAATGGCGCTCTAAAAAGGTCAACTAAAAATGTCGTCTATAATGGCGTTCTAAAAAGTTCAACTAAAAACGTCGTCTATAATGGCGCTCTAAAAAGGTCAACTAAAAATGTCGTCTATAATGGCGCTCTAAAAAGGTCAACTAAAAATGTCGTCTATAATGGCGTTCTAAAAAGATCAACTAAAAACGTCGTCGATAGAACGGTTCAAAGTAAGAAATGTTATTGTGCGTTGAATCTGGCGTCAAAGGAATCAAATCATCAGTCATGTCAATATCGATTCGGCGTTTGGTTGGTTTTCTGTAAGTGATCAAAGTCTTGATTTAGTAATAATAGAGATCAAGCTTTTTGAAATCAGAATCAGGGTTTCCAACAGCGTATTGAATTGAAGGAGTTCCTGACCTTTTGAATTCTTGCCAGATAACTTCAGCCATAGTGCATTCAAAGAAATTGGAGTGGTGCAGAGGTTTCATGTGTGCGAACCGAGCAGCTGCGCTGTCTTACCCAGTGCTAGTACTCCATACACTGAGTTACTGAGTGATCTAGTGTATGAAGTAGTAGTATGAACAAACCATGTCCAAAACGGGACTGAAATTAAATGTCGAAATTTCGACCTGAACACCTCTCCTCAGAAACACCTAGTCTGTGTATTTGACCACATTGGACTGGTGAGTGTGGGTTTAGTGGGTGCAAACTCAAGTTTCAATTCCATAAAAGTCTGACACGATAAGTTTAAGTCAATGCAAGGGGTTCCAATGATATAGTGCATTGCATACAATGAAAACGTTTTGCCTGGATCCAAAGATATTATTACATTACACAAAAAGAGATGGAAAAATGGAAAAAAGATTGCAGCACCACAATTTCACACATGGTCTCCCACTGCATTACTCACTGTGGCCCTAAGTGGCTTAACTAACGTTGATCGGACGGGAAACAGTGCTTCACACTTGGTATGGCCGCAACCGAAAGTACTTTTTTTGGGGTTTCCATGTCTACTTATTTCAACCTACTTACTACACTATACAAGTGTCAGTTATATTTGTGAAGCTTCTAAATATCTCTACTCATTATTATCTGCTGCTAAGTTATCTTTTGATTATCTTAGTGTTTCTAATTAATAATCTAATTATTCTGTTTACTTGAGCCGTACTCAGATCAATTGGCGATTCTATTAGTCTATAATATGCGGATCCCGGCGTAGAGAGGTTGTAGCCTTTTCCAGCTCTGGCACGCTCAGGTTATGACATCACAAGGCTTACTCAGCTTCAGCTAAAAGTTGAGGCCAGTCGTTGACGTCGGCGTTCTCGTAGATGACGTTGTACACGGCCTCAAACAATGGGAACTCGGCTTGCAACTTGAAGTTCTCCAACAACTCGTGCACCTCCTTGGCGGTGATGATACCTTGAGAGGATTGACCGTTCAACAACACCTTCTCGGCCTCCCAGGCGTCAACCTTGTGCTCCACCATGTAACGAGCCACCTTGACGTTTCTACCTCCGGAACAGGTGGTGATCAAGTCAGCAACACCGGCGGATTCCTCGGTGAAGGTGGTGGACTCTGGTGCAGACAAGCCGCTGATTCCAAACTTCTGCCAGTAGGAAGCAAAGTGGATGGTCTCTCTAAGACCGATTCTCATGATGGCGGACTTGGCGTTGTCACCCCATCCGGCACCCTCGACGAAACCAGCACCAATGGCAACCACGTTCTTCAAGGCTCCGGCAATGGAAGCACCAATGACATCCTTGATGACTCTGACGTGGAAATACGTTCTGTGGAAAGCCTCCTTCAAGATGTACTCGTCAATGTCCTTACCCTCGCCACGGAAGTCGTTGGGTCTGTTGTAGGCAATAGAGGTCTCGGACCATCTGTTTCTGGCCACTTCGTTGGCAATGTTGGCACCAGACAAGACACCGCAGTAGATGCCCAAAGTGTCGGTAATTGATTGCGACAACAACTTACAGCCACTGGCATCCACTTCCAAGCCCTTAAGACAAGAGATGGCTCTGACGTTAGGAGACACCTTTCCAACCAATTGCTGGCAAATTCTTGGCAAGAACTGGTGGGGGATGTTGAAGATAAGAAGGTCGGCGCCCTCGACGGTGGACACGATATCAGGGTTTGCAACCAAGTTCTCAGGCAACTTGACGTCAGGCAAGTACTTGACGTTCTCGTGCTCGGAGTTGATGATCTCAGTCAATTTCTTACCGTTGACCTCCTCCTCGAAAACCCACATGTTGACTTGCTTGTGGAAGAGCTCAGGCTTCTCGGCAGTGTTCTCGGCCACAAGCTTGGCCACGGCGGTGCCCCAGTTGCCAGAACCAATGATGGCGACTCTGAAAGGTTTCTCGATAGTGTAAGGTGCAGACATTGTGAATATATGGTTTAATATAAGGGACCTGAAGAGTGGAATAAAAATTCACGGGGAAAGGGGCCTTTTATAGTTTTTTGGGGGGACCGGCCCGACGTGCAGGGAATGCTGTCCTTTTATAGTGTGAGTGCTTATTTGGGCCTACAGGAGGGGCTGGGAAACGGGGGTATGTGCACACCCGCGCTGGCGTATCTGCAGGAAGATAATACTGGTAATGCTGCGGTGTGTCGTGCCTGGGCGCCGGAAAAAAGCTGGCCAAGAGGCGAGACACTGCTAAGAATAAGAAGCTATTGTTGGGGGGAGGGGCATTGTGATCCTGTACAGAGAAGACTTTCCTGTATAAAGACCACCATAGACAACTGCGTGCCTGCACACGACACCACGGGCCCCCAAAATCACCGTGGCCAATTGGCAGCCTGGGGCTTTGACATGACGTGGTGGGTCGGAGTTTTGGTCGGAATATGATTTCTTTTGGCGCGCAGAGATCTTCCCGAATTCCTTTTTCGCAGAATTTTTTTTTTACTGCGTCCTGCACACACGACGTCACTTGCTGTGACCGACCATCCGCCTGGAAACCCAGCAAGGTGGCGCCAAGGACGGGCAATAAGGTAAGGGGGAGGGGGTGTTGTTTTGTGCAGGACGCTTAAGTATGCTAGCACAAGTTTGTTTCAAAGCAGTCTTTGGATTGTTGGTTACGAGCTCCCCCCCCCCTCCGTCTCTTGTGCCTCGTTGCTGCAAACCAAGTGGACGAGCAAGCCAGCAGCATGGTTTCGTCATCGTCCTGCAGGAAGCAGTGGGCGAGGTCGGACTTTCGCGCTCCTCCGGACGGACCCAAAAAGGCCCGGCCACACCCAAAATTGCTTTTCGCGTGATGGGCCTAAATCCGCTCGCCGCTTTACAAGGCCGCCAAATTTCAGAAACGAACTGAAACGAGACAGGCTCACATAAACTGAAACTGAAACTGAAAAAATGAAACAAACAAACTGAAACTGAAAAAATGAAACAAACAAACTGAAACTGAAAAAATGAATCAAACTGAATCAAACTGAATTAAACTGAATCAAACTGAATCAAAAATAGTAGACAGATTAAAACATAATTTCAAGCGACTAGAAAGAATGAAACGTTTTTTTAATTTCTTATGGTTGCGGTTGGAGTGGGAGTTGAAGTGGTAGGGATTTATGAGTGTAAGAGAGGTGAATGAGAAAGTGGGGAAGTGAGGAAGTGAGGAAGTAAGGAAGTGAGGAAGTAAGAAAGTAAGGAAGTGAGTGAGAAAAGGAATGTGTGAGAAAAGGAATGTGTCAATGAATGTGTGAGTGACTAGAATGTGAGAAAAATGTGGGTGACTAGAATGTGAGAAAAATGTGGGTGACTAGAATGTGAGAAAAATGTGGGTGACTGGAAAAGTGGGTCAGGGAGGATTGAGTAGAGTAGAGAAAAGGAGTGAGAACGGTGAATACACGGTGAAGAATGGATGAAGGTGTGTGGATATCCGAGAGAACGAAAAGAGGTTATAAAGGTAATGAGAGGTTATGAGTTATCGGTATAGAGGAGGAAGAGGAGGTAAGAACGAAGTTGGAGATAGAGATAGAAAGGATGAGAGTTAAGATAGAGACAGGATTACATTGAGGGATGGAGTGAATGGTGAATGGTGAATGGTGAATGGTGAATGGTGAATGGTGAATGAATAGTGACCAGTGAATGGTGACCAGGAATAGTGACCGACTGAGGACTAGTTACACCGGAAGTGGGGCTAGTAGAACTAGAAATGGAGTTGGGCTGAAGGTTAATAGTAAGTAGTTAGGCCTAGTATTAGACATGCACATAGGGTTGGTGATAGAGAATCGAAGGACTAGAGTTAGGATTAGATTAGTCTGGGACTGAGGTTGAATAGACAGACTAGAACACCTAAACTGCAATATTCTTCAAAACGTTTCAAACCAGCTCGGCAAAACAATTCAAACCACGAGTAAAATTAACCAAGAATTCAAACCACGAGTAAAATTAACCAAGGATTCA
>NLAL01000257.1:0-22873 GCA_002374735.1 Metschnikowia sp. 13-106.1
TCTCTCTCTCTCTCTCTCTCTCTCTCTCTCTCTCTCTCTCTCTCTCTCTTAACTCTGGTTGCACACCTCTCGCAACACCTTCAAAGCAAAGAGATGGTCCTCCTCCTGGGCCAAACCACTGACAGTAAGAGCACCCTCCACACTGTCAAAGCCAAGCATGCGAATGGGCACCGAGCCTCCATGTGTGGAATACTCCAAGGGGTCAATGAAAAACACCTTTTCAAGCGTCATGGATGGGTCGGCCTTGACTTTCTCGGCCAACTTACGGCCAACATAAAACGACGACTTCCCAAACCGGAACACCGTGCGTTGCTTTCTGCGTACGCAATGGTCGTTGTCGAGAGTCGCGCCATTTTTCGACGCGGCATGGAACGCCACCTGCCCATTGGCAAACGTCACATCAATAACAATGGGTTCTGTGTAGTTCTGGGCCAATTTCCAGGCGTGGGTTCCGATTTTCCACGCCATTTCCGTGTTAAAGGAGGGGAACAGAACTTCGTCGCCCTCCATGGCCTCGAGCTTTTCAAAGGTGTAGTCGTAAATTTTGTGCGGCATGGTTTGCTATGGGGTTTTTCTTTTGGTGTATATTTGGTAGTTTGGCATGGGGGTAGCAGCGGAGGTTACGGTTTATATAGGTGTGGAGTCGGAACAATCTTGGGCTATCTCGCGCCTACATGCACTCCTCCCCACACCACCAAGCAAGTACTATTGCCCCAACAATTTTAATACAGTCGAACATTTAGAGGAGTGTTAGTGGGCAGGAAATTAGAATAAATCAGTACTGTTAGATCCACCAGGTAGTGTCCTACCTATGGAGGTATTTTAAGCCCTCACTGTCTAATCCTAACAATGGCTATACCAAGATGCTAAGACCCAACCATACCAAGACGCTAAGACCCAACATCGCATGATGTTGGGATGGCGTTCAGTGCTATTGTTCTCGTGCTAAGTCGCACGCCCTTTTTCTCTAAAAGTATTTAAGTGCCTCAGATTCCTGCCTCGGAGAAATCACCGGGGAATGAACATAGTAAACAGAGTACCTGACGAAACCGGAATCCAACAACTATACTACTATATACTATACTACTATACTATATACTATACTACTATATACTATACTACTATACTATACTATACTACTATACTATATACTATACTACTATACTATATACTATACTACTATACTATACTACTATACTATATACTATACTACTATACTATATACTATACTACTATATACTATACTACTATACTATATACTATATACTATACAGTACAGTGGTTTTCAAAACTACTCAAAGCAGCGTGCCAACATTGTTCAAACCAAATTAGGAAATTTAAACAAACCAATAATTCAAAACGTTACTGTTTTTAATATAGAGACTTCACATAAACCGTTTAGTTCGAATATTAGACCTTTAGCAATTTTTGAGTCTTAATTACGAGCCTTTTTGAAATATTGGTTATTTAATTTTGCTAGTGTAGTTTGAAACAATTTTGCCATGCTGCTTTGAAAAGTTTTGAAAAATACTGTAGTGTAGTGGTGTTGAATTTTTATATAAATATATAGGTATGAGTAGATATGAGTATAGACATGACTAGATTTGAGTAAAATTGGAGTACTTAATGAAGGTGGTTATGAGCCCTTGGTGTATGGTTGTGAGCACTTACCTCCACATCCTCAACCATACTCCAACTACATACTACCAAATGTATAGTAAAGTTTCTTAATGTATAGCTTAGTAGTGCTACATTACTCAGTTGTCGTGCTATACTTGTGGTTACGAGCACTTCTAAGTTGTGGTTATGGTTATGGTTATGGTTATGGTTATGGTTATGGTTATGGTTATGGTTATGGTTATGAGCACTGGCCTTCCTACTACCACGCCTACATGAGAGCTAGTCATTTGTATAGTGTACTAAATTTATACTACTTAATTGGAGTACTTGTGGTTACGAGCATTGCCACATACAACCAGAACCTATTACACTGCTGACCGATTGTCGTGTAGTATTTCTAAAGTTGTGGTTATGAGCACTGATTCTAAGTTGTATTTCCAAACTACTATACTGTCAGATAAGAACACCCAGAAGATCTTTTTCAACAAAAGTAGGACGGTTGCATAGTGTAGTCATCACTTTTGGTTCTTATCCAAACAATCCGGGTACGACCTCCATGTTAGATTCTGCTACCATCGGCGAATAGACATACAAAACAGAGTACTGGACATAACCAGAATCTAACACTATACTATATACTATACTATCCTATATACTATCTTATATACTATCCTATATACTATCCTATATACTATCCTATATACTATCCTATATACTATCCTATATACTATCTTATATACTATCCTATATACTATCTTATATACTATCCTATATACTATCTGTTGGACCCACCATGGGTAAACACACTACCCATAGAGGTATTTTTAGAGCCTACGAATGCCAATGACTCGTCCAAGGCATCATACCGCGCGACTTGGATCCATACTTTCACCTTACCTCGTGACATGGCGTTTAACCGCCATGCTCCACTTCTCGGGTATTCACAGGCTAACTATATAAGTACTCGGATTCCCACCTATTGGGGATCCATCAACGAATGAACATAACCCCCAGTACTAGACGTATTCAAGAATCTAACATATATACTACCACTATTATATACTACCACTATTATATACTACCACTATTATATACTACCACTATTATATACTACCACTATTATATACTACCACTATTATATACTACCACTATTATATACTACCACTATTATATACTACCACTATTATATACTACCACTATTATATACTACCACTATTATATACTACCACTATTATATACTACCACTATTATATACTACCACTATTATATACTACCACTATTATATACTACCACTATTATATACTACCACTATTATATACTACCACTATTATATACTACCACTATTATATACTACCACTATTATATACTACCACTATTATATACTACCACTATTATATACTACCACTATTATATACTACCACTATTATATACTACCACTATTATATACTACCACTATTATATACTACCACTATTATATACTACCACTATTATATACTACCACTATTATATACTACCACTATTATATACTACCACTATTATATACTACCACTATTATATACTACCACTATTATATACTACCACTATTATATACTACCACTATTATATACCACCACTATTATATACCACCACTATTATATACCACCACTATTATATACCACCACTATTATATACTACTACCACCGTTAGATCCACGATGGTTAGGGCACTACTCAAAGAGGTATTATGACGCCTACGCCTTCTGCAAAGCACCAGGGTGGAATATGAAGAGCTCCAGGCCAGGAAATCTGTCACCACAAGCCAATTTCCCCTGTAACAATAAAAACTGTCTTCAAGTGGCCATGGACTTTTCCATTATAGTAGATTATGGTGGAGCAGACTATTACACTACACTATAAAGGTAGAGTAGAGTAGTCACTTCACGCATTATGAGTGGCACACGACCTGGTTGGCCTGGTTAATTTACCATTCTAGTCATAGCCGTATACTAATATTCACGTGATTAGAACATTGATATTCACTGATTAGAACACAGAACTTCACGTGATTAGAACATTGATATTCTCGTGATTAGAACATTGATATTCTCGTGATTAGGACATTGATATTCACTGATTAGAACATTGAACTTCACGTGATTAGAGCATTGATATTCACGTGATTAGAACACTGGCGAATGCCGTGAATTGTTCCACTTCTGTATATGTGTATATTCATGGGTTACGAGCCCTTATTGGGCCTGCGCAGGGCTCGGAACCGTACACTCTCACCCTACAGTTTCTTCACAGTCTCTTTAAATTCACAGGAGGCCCTACTTCATAGAGAAAATAGGAAGTGGAGAGGCAGTTTAGTATGGAGCTGGACTATATCGTTTTACGGAAAACTACCTCTTTTGGTAATTGCCTCGAGTCAATCCAGTCCAACCATTATCCAACTTCTCCAATGTAGACCTGTTCATCTACACCAGTCGTTCTTCAGCACTTCATCTATATCAGGCCTTTTCTCTGCCGAAAGCAAAGTACCCGGCAACACCGCCCAATCCCAAAACAGTAAGAAGCTTAAGACCAGTAGGCGTGGTTGCTCTGGGAGCTTCGGTCTTGGGCTCCTCTGCATCTAGGATCTCGGAAGTATGGTCCACATCGGCAGTGTTGTGGTCCACAGTCTCCTCGCTTCCCAAGTTCACCACCGAGGGGTTGTTGATCTCGGGGTTCAACGACAGTTGCACGTATTTGTGGGTATTGGCAGTTTTCTGCACGTCTGGCTTCTTTCCTGCCGGGGACGAGTCCACGGGGCCCGAGCCACGGTCGCCAAGGTACTCGGGTTCTGGGGCCACGGATTCTCCGCCATGAAACACCGCCGAGTCGTTGGCCTCCACCTTGAACGACTGGTGCAACTCCTTATTAAACAACTCCTTCTCCACCTGCTGCTTTTTGTTGAGTGCAATGTCTTGTTTGACTGCCTCGGGGCTCACGGGCGGGATCTTGGGCTCCGCCACTTTGGGCATGAAGTCATACTTGAACTCCCATTCGTTGATGGACGTTTGCGAGGGCAATCTGAATGAGTCGATGGTGGACGCATCGTTCTTGGCCAATCTGGTGGTTGTTCCCGAGATTGCTCTAATGGAAATTCTGGTTCTGGGGATTCTAGTTCTGGAGATTCTGGCGACGTTCAACATCTTGGGTGGGATCTGTCTTCGATCAATTGTTTATAGGTAAAGTCTTAGGAATAGTGAGCAAATGCTTTGCAATGAATAGAAATGTACTTAGCAATCAATAGAAATGTGCTTAGCAATCAACAGATTATAAAGATGGTGGAGCTTTTGGGTAGGATGTTGGAGTGGATGGTGGTGGACAAATGGTTGGCTGTGGAGTAATCGCATTCCTAGGGGTCACCCCGCGGATGTCGGCAACGAGCATGCGGAGTGGGGTGCATGGAAAAGGGTGCGAAATCGGGGCCGACATTGCTCCACTCAGTGTACGCCAGTTTTCCACTATAGAACTCCTACAACTTTTCCACACTTTTCCACACTTTTCGAGCAGTTCACTCTCTTTCCTTTTTCTTGAAAGTTCAAAAATGACTTTGTATTTGGAAATTTTCTTTGTGTCATTTTAATTCGTATTGAATTTCCCTTTTTGCTGTAATGCACTCTGTATTTTTTGACAGTTTTTGGAAGTACCGGCAAAATTGAGTAATCACCAACGAAGTAATTGGGGGTCGAAAAATCGAGGAATATCCGAGGAGTCCTAAGAATCATACGAGATCAAATATTGATCAATATGAACCCAATTAAACATTGAATGGGATAAATTGTTGCGTGCTAATTGATATCTGTTTCGACTGATCCTGCAGATAGCACCCCACCCCGTATGACTGAACATGCTCTTTTGGATCCCCTTCGCTAATTCACCAAAACCGTTTTATTAAATATATTGTTGTATCTATTGACACTGAAACTTGATATGTAACCAGACAATTTGATCCTGACATTTCCCAAAACTGTTGACTGGTGGAATTAGTCTGCCAATAGAAAAAGGGAAACCACTACACCATTGACCGTTTTGGCAATAGAATCATTGCTAGTAGCAGCAGTAGCAGCAGTAGCAGTAGTATCATTTCCTAGTAGTAGTAGTATCATTGCTCAGTAGTATCAATTGTTTATTAGTAGTAGCAGTAGTAGAGTTGTCTATTAAAGAATGCTGTAACTCGTGTAGTCACATTGGTTTAGAGTGATGCAGAATACGCGGGGGATGGTCTACTTATATATTCGAAGCTGCATATTCGGTGGCAAATGCAGACACAAATGCAAGGTTCGGGTGTACGAGATCTGAAACAAGTAAGCGTATTGCTGGGTATATAAAGCGGCCGCGACCGCCATGCTCACCCCACCAAAAATTGCAGCCACGCTCAATCAATCTCCACAGCCGTACTCGATTCGTGCACCATTCGTTACAGCCATAAAATCAATTGCACCATACACGATTCTTTACATTCATAAAACCAATTGCATCATATAATGACTGGCTTACAATAAAACTACACCTATTTACAGCCAATGCAGCCGGTGAGTCTACATTAATTCATGTCATGTTACGCCATCAATTTACAGCTGATTGGTCCATATAACCAAGAGTTCATGCAACATAAAAATAACTAATATCCCTTTGAATTCCTTAAGGATCAATAAATTAAACCAGAAAGCAAAGCTTAATCTAGCTTTGGTTCTTATAATACAGTTATCTATAAAACGAGTGTTCGGAAGCTTTACTTGGTGGTTGGGTACTCCTCGCCAAACTCAATGCCTAAAAGCAAGTCGTCTAGAAGCTGGGAAGGTGGTCTAGACTTTCTGCCCGGTCGCAACGGCAGAGAGTTCAGCATGTTCAACAAATCCAAGCTAGAGGTTCGTTCTTCCCTATATGAAAGATCCGGCGTGGAGGTCTGGGAATTAGAGTGGGTATAAGGTTGGTTAAAGAGGGGAAGCTCGAGGTTGGAGCGGGACGACTGCATCATTTCGAAAACAGGACTGATGGTCATGGACGTGCGGTTACCGGCGGTGACCAAGCCCACCAGCATATCACGGTACGATCTTCCCTGGCTGGTCATGAAATCGGACGAGGCGGACGATGATTTGGCTGAATACAGCGACGAGTCCGAATGCAGAAAGAGCCCCTTCTCGCTATGCACATATTGAAAAGGGTTATAATATTGTACTTCCTTTTCTTTCTTTGCCTTTCTGCGGCTGTCCATCCACATGATGAAGGAGGCCAAGAAGAAAGCAAGCATGAGGAGGCCCAAGACCGCGGCCACGATGATGAACACCGCGTTGGTGGGGAGAGCCGATTTCAGAATGTATGGATTCTTGATTTCCGTCGGCACCGTCGCCTGGTACGTATATGAAGTGGCCGAAGAGGACGAACTTGTGAGGGAGAGGGTTGGCAAGGAGTCGAGAGACGGGAGTACCAGACTTATGGTCAGCAGGGACAGGTCAGAGTTCCTGGAACTTGACAGACTGTGAGATACCGTGGGTGTGGAATCCGTGGAAGAATCCGTGGAAGAATCCGTGGAAGAATCCGTGGAAGAATCCGTGGAAGAATCCGTGGAAGAATTCGTGGAAGAATCCGTGGAATCTATCTCAGTATGCGTGGTGGATCTTGAAACAGCACGCCGGTGTTGATGATGGAGGTGTCTTCTACCCAAGGTATCTTGCAAGGCATGGGTGGAGGCTAGCATTGCCAAACAGAGGGGCACAAGCTTCATGGCGGATTGAGAAAAGAAGGCGATGATGATAAACTAGCACAGGTGGAGGATTTATGTCCACCGAAAGCGTGTTTTGTAATGGCGCCCCTGCGACGCGTCACTGGCTGCAAAGGTGGACCGCGACTGACACATGGAGAAAACAGGACGAAAGAGGAAGGAAAATGACGAAAAAGGAAAGAGGAAAAGAGAGCCAGAGGAAAGGGAGAAAGATGTCGAAAACAATACAATAGATAAGGATGAGATCGGAATTACCGAGATGGATCTTGCATCAAGCCATTGTCAATTCCTATTGTGTGTCCTACATTGTTCCTATTGTCTCATTCTTCTCTGCATCACGTGCCATGCAGGGTGCGTAGAAATACGTGAATTACGAAGGCAGGGGTACAAACGGTATTCATTGGATCTATTATAGGTTGCAGTATACCGAATTGGGCAAGCGATATGCCGAATGAGCATGCAACTTCAAATTGAGTGCAATTGATCAGGGGTGAAAATTTACCAGGAAATTTGACTTACCAAAAGCAAAAACTACTGGGTAAACCAACATGGACTAGTGATGACATACTGCGAAACCTAGAGGGCTACACCAGCTTAATGTTCTCACAGGGTCTAATATTAAACAAGACCAGAGTTTACCGTTACTGTCAATGTACAGGCAACGATTGGCTGATGCCTTTGAGGAAAAACGGACTGGACATATCGGTGGTCATTGGTGTTTGAAATTCGGCCTATCACAGTTTCTGATCTATAGATCGACGTGGTCAAAGGTCTTATCATTGTGGAACCAAAACACTCCAGCCATGGAATCATGGCCAGGATCTATGAAGAAAACGGGTTACAACAATGGATTATGAGCCCAAGACTATTGCTTCGGTGCAGCAAAAGAAGCTCGCAGAAGTTAACAAAGTTTAACAGCAAAAGATGGGGACACCAACTTCACACGTCTGGACATCTTTGGAATAGTCTACAACTATACTCTACCATCGAGTAGTAGTCTAGTGACTAATGCGGTATAGTGTTTGGGACTAATGGTGGTATAGAACGAGTTCACGTTCCAAGATTAAGACCACGATGCCATGAAGAATTACAGATTGGCTGATTGATACCTCTCAGCCTATGTTCTAGTACATGTTATACAGGGACATATAAGTTGTACTTTACAAGACCAAAGGGGACGAGTGAGACAGGTGAAGAGTTTCGAAACTTATTAGCTGCTGAAATATTCACAGACAAGGTTTGGCAGTTTAGTTTCTTTCTAAGTCTAACATTCACGAGAATGCATTTACGGATCCACACAGTCACGGATTTCTGATTACATTATGACAATGGCCAATGGAGGGGATTCTTCCATGGACGCCAGGAACACCCGGGTTAATTTGGAGCAAGCGAAAGGCTAAGGAGCAACGGGAATATTGAGTGGTCATTGCATACAATGAAGGATCGTGAACCCGGAAAGAGAAGGATTTTAATAACTCTAAAATTAAAAGACCTTACGGGCTCGTCCAAGATCCAAAATCCACAGACACGATTTAAAAGAATAAAACTATCCTCAAAGGCTTACTTGAAGACCTGTGGTTTGCTCCCAAAACTCTGGTTTCTTGGCAACGTCACCAAGACAAAACCTACGAAGGTTTCAAGTTGAGAAAGTACAGGGGAGCTTGTTTGAGTTGGCCAAGAAGTGCCTACCTGCCCAATCATACGACGAGTTGGGCGACATGGGTTCATGTTCCCAGTCAGGTTTCTCGGAGGTGAAAAGACCAAGCAAAGGCCAAGCAAATGGATATGTCAATTTCCCTCCAATACGCTGGTAACTCCAGGCCGCCCCTCTGAAAAGCTTGTTTCCGAACTTCGCCTCAGAACTCTGTTTGTTTCGGAAATCTGTCATTGGTTCTGAAGGTCAGGTCCACTTATTCAATGTGTTGACCTGTGAGTTGTTACCAACTACCGGAGTCCACGTCCACGAAAACTGTGGCTATACATTAAGCAAGATGCTTCGCTCCCATGGGTAGCATCGATAGTCATCTGCACAGGACTTGAGTGCATTCGTTGGTCACCACTTTACGTCTTCGTTTATCAGTGAAGCCACAACCCCAGCATTCCAACCTCAAAATCCCAACCTCAAAATCCCAACCTCAAAATCCCAACCTCAACGTTCCAACATCAACGTTCGTGTTACCCTGAAAAACACCTGACCGAATCAGTAACTATTGACCGACCATGACCGACCATACATGCACCATTGCAGGCAATTCTGTTATGATTCGGGATCATCTCTGTATCCATCTCTTCCCTTTTTTCCTACAGTAAAGTACAGTAAGTGGTGGTGTAGTAGTGTAGTAGTAATTTAAATGTTATAATGTAGTATATTTTTGTATGCTTATGATACAGCCCTCTTCGTCATTGCTTTCCACAACATGTTAGCCACTCTTCATTAGGCACCATGTCATCACCGTCCAGACACATCAGTCCTCAATGAATAAGGAAGCGTTCCATGGAATGGCTTTGTGACAAAAAGGCAGTGTTCCTTTTTGAGTTAGTCAGAGTATCATCATAGAGAACTCTTTTCTGAGTAGAATACGGTGGGTCGTAATCCATATTCAACAAGGCACTGAGATCATGAACCATGAACCATGGACCATGGAAACATGGAGATCATGGAATCATGAAACATGGAGAATATGGAGTAAAGATTTACCTCTTGTCTCTTCTCTCTTCCATTTTCTCTATCATCTCCTCTCCTCTCAGATACTCTCTTTTTTTTCTTCAGATTCCCTTTCCTCTTTTGTTCCTCCTTCTTTTCTTCTTCTCTCAGATACTCTTTTTTTCTCTCTATCATCTTCTCTTCTCGTTTCTTTTATTATCTTTTCTTTTCTCTTCTTTTCTCTTTTCCTCCCCTTTTCTATCACCTCTCCCACTCTCTAAAACCTCCAGTTCTCGTCGGTCGACTCGATGGCCCAGTTGAACTTATCCCTTAAAGTCTTGGTAAAAAGCTTCTCAATGGGGACGCCGAACTTCTTGGAAAACATCACCGTTAAGCGAGGATCAATATAGTTCAATTTGGAAGTTCCAAGTGAAACCTCCAGGTTATCCTCCTTGTCCTTGAGCTGCAAACTGGTGTTAGTGATTCTGTTCTCGAACTTCTCGATTTGTGCCCGGAGCTTTTCCACCGTTGCTCCTTTGGTCACATGAACAACACCACTGTCGACTTCCTTGATGTACGAAGCCAAGGTTTCGTCAATCTGCAGGAGCCGCTCGTCCAAGTCTTGCTCCGTAAGCAAGTCCTGTTTTTCTAGCTGCCGTTTTTCGTTGTCACGGGCCCATTTCTTGCGTGCTTGGTCCTTCAACTTGACCCCATGCTCATGGATGATATGCCGCAACATTTCACTGGGCATGTCGTTGATTTCGGCAAAGTATTCCGGATTCTCTTGTTCCTGCAGCCCGTCCAACTGCAAGATCATCTTCTTGAGCCGGAGCTTCTGCCACTCCATCTCCTTGATTTTGTCGTTGATCTTTTCCACCGACGACTGATGGCCTTTAGTCACCGTCCGCTGGTGATTACACAAAATAGCCACTGTCCGGTTGGCCGCATTGTACTTCAACACCTTCTCCGCCACGGTTCCCTCATTGGGGATCAAGTCCATTTGGTCTTGCATGGTCTTGGACGCATTGTACGTACGGAACACCTTTGCCGTCAAGCCCTTCATGTAGCCCTGGAGATGCTTGTTCAACGTGGACGGCGAGATGCGGTCGAACAAGTCGTCGCCCGGTTGTTTGGGCTCCTTCTTGAAAATCCGGAGATTCTTGAACACCTGCCGATCCACCTCCACTTCCTGGTAGAACCGGATGGAGTCCTTACCCAAGAAATCAAAGATCACCGTGTTGGGAGGCTTCAACGTCACGTGCTCGTACCGCAAACTGCAGCATCCCACGGTATCGGCCTCGTCCTCGCCCTTTTCTCCTCCTGCTCTCAACGCAAATACATCGATGAGGTACGTGGCCGTGGCTATCTGCCTGCTCTGCATGAACTGGTCCTTCAACATCTTGCTGTAGTCCTCCCGGATACGCCCGATGTGGTTCTTCAACTGACGCGCCGTCTCGAACTTCTTCATGTCCGAAATACCCTTGATGGACGAGTTGGCCGCCAACTTCACGTACTTGAACGTGTCGGAGATGTTCTCCTTCCACATGGCGAGCCACACCACCGACTTGTCGTGGCGGACTGCGCCCCACGTGTGGCCCTCGGGCGCCTTGGGGATCGGCGCCTCCTTGCCCAAGTTAAGCGTGATGTCTTCGGGATACACTCTGCGCTTCACCTTTCCTGTTTTCGGGTGTGCTCCACGGCCACGGAAAAGCCCGGGCGGTTCCACCTTGAAATTACCCACGTTTTCCTTGCGCCCGTTCAATAAACACGTCCGGTATGGCTCTTCGACCCGGTCTCTCTCGTCCTTTATGCGTTTTTTCTCTGCCTTGCTGAGGTTCCTCTTTTCCTCCCGTAGCTTCTCGAAATAGGCATGCATTTTGGAGAAATCACACTTGGAAAACTCTTTGATGTTGCTATCTACTCCCGACTCCTTTAAAATCTGCACGAAATCTTCAAAGAAATTCTTCTGAAACACGGGGTTTTTGGCGTGGTCCGTCTCCAACATGGCCCCGAAAAAACCAGCCACTTCTTCGGCAACTGGCGGCAAGTCCACCGGTTTTCCATCGTAGTACATCTTCACATACGACGGCAATGGCTCGTATTCGGGTGGGAAAATTACTCCTGCATGCTCCAACGTCTGCCACCGTTCGCTTCCTTCGCCAAACTTTTCATCCTCCCACCACTTGTAGTCGTCGGACTCTTCCTGCGAATCTTTGTCTTCTTTTTCCTCTGCTTCTTCCTCCTTAGGCTCTTCTCCTTCGGTTTTAAGATCGTCCTCATCCTTGGGCTTTTTGGGCTCCTTAGGCTCTTTAGAAACTGTACCTTTTGCTTTGGAGGACTTTGTGGCTTTGGCCTTTTCCAGCAGGGTCCTTTCCAGCTTGGCCTTCTTGGCCTTTTTTTGGGCCCGCTCCTCCTTAGACTTCTTCCTTTTTTTAGTGCCACTCAACAGAGCCAATGGCTTGTCATCATCTTCCACCTTGACCGATACCGGTTTCGGTAACTGGGTGAGTACAATGTCTTCGGTATCGCTCATGATGGGTGGAGTATGATTAATGTGTTGCTCATCCTCATCGTGCCTATTATGTGTCCCCCACGACCACGTATATACAGGAATTTACAATGGAGGTCACGTGACACGCAACAACAGAGCTAAAGACGTGTAAACCGGGGTCTGCGCGTCTTGCACCACCTGGGCCTGCACTCATGCACACTGATATTTCGGGATATCTTTTGAGGGCTCGAGTTTCCCTTTTACCCAATGAGACAGGTACAGTATTTTTCAAAAGTATCCAAACAGCGCGCCAAAATGTTTCGAACCACATTAGGAAACTTGAACAAATCAATAATTCAAAAAGTCACTGTTTTTAATATTTAATAGACACTTCACATAAACCGATTTTTTTGAAACTTTGAAGCTTAGCAATTTTTAAGTCATAAGTACGAAACTTTTTAAACTATTGGTTGTTTTATTTTGCATGTGTAGTTTGAAACATTTTGCCGCACTGGTTTGAATAGTTTTGAAAAACACTGTATCATGCATCTAAACTTATCTGGTGCACTGGAGATGCTAGGGTTCTGAAACACACATGAAACACACATGAAACTAGGGAAGACCGTTTCAAACATCAATTGACACCAACTCTTCTTTAACCCAAAAGTACTTAGCCCATCCTGGGTCTGTACCGGAATACCTTAAATACCCAAAAGTAAAAAATGTAAATGTCTGACATAATATCCCGGGGGAACTGCCCCTCTTTATACTTTTCTATTTGTGTCCCATGCAATACAATGCATGCATACCGCCCCACATGCACACAGACATGCGTTGTTTCAGGAATGTTTCAGGAAAGATGGGCCACTTTCTTGGTTACAGGGATGATGCACCCGCAAAATACCGGAATGGACCCTGCATAATAGTGTCTGCGAAAGACAAAGACCCTACTGCACTCTTTTTTTTAATAGACGGGAGGTACAGGTGTGATGGTTCTAAAACAATCAGATTCGCCTAAACAATACTTCTGAAACTGATATATTAGTAATGTGGTGCATAATATTGCTTGGTTAGTGCGATACACAATTTCCTACCATACCTAATATTATACCTAATATTAGCACGTGGTGAATTCCGGGGCTGAATCTGATAAAGTATTTCATTAATCCTTGCTCATATCTGATAGGATAATGTATTTTCTACTAGTAGCATATTTTTTCTGGGGACGTAGAAGTACAAGTAAACAGACCCTCGGAACGCTCACCGGTCCAAGCATATTCCGGTCATTGAGTCACGTGACGCGATTCGGATATCCCGTAATGTCACACACACGCCACAATAGCGGTCCCAGAACAGGAATTAATCCTTCGAACGTATCAAAAAAGGATCTGTCACTAAGGAGTTGAAGAATGCATTTCTGGGGGACAGGATAAAACGACCTGAGTCAATAGGTCGGAACTGTATATAAGGCCCGGAATTGGCATTTCCGAGGAAAGGCGGCACGTGACAGGAGTATATGCAGCTCAAATAGTTTTAGCTTGCAGTTTTCCGGCAAACACCAAGAAAGTCGAGTCGATTCTCAATAGGATCAGAACTTTTGAGTTCATCGTATCATCATAAATTTTCAAGTGTCCATTGGTTAGGAACCCGGAATAATCCGTCGGCTACTAAAATTGCCTAATTAGGAAGGACCACCTCGGAAAGACAGATCTTCCAATTAACCAAAAAACAAAATTCAATGAAACTCATAAAAGTTTATTGTTTAACCTTCTAATCTTGATTTCGGTTTTCCCAATTAGGAAGTAGGTCTTTACATGCGGTACTGCATGGATCTGAAACATGAAACATGATGAAAATCCATGAAACAAGCAAAAAGTGGTAAACATAAAGCCGATGATGAAACAGATATGAAATAAGTAATCAGTATGTCTCGAGCAGTGAAGGAAGAAAAGGGCTGCAAGTTATGTACTGTTGAGAAATCAGCACTCACTCTCCCTAGCACAGCACTCACGTGACTTTGGTCATGTGAAGGTTCACACAATGTAAAAGGACAAGCTCCCGCTATTTTAAAACACCACCAAAAATATACATCAGCTGAGGGAGAACATGCAAACGTTGCTTCCGACACCAAAACCACCAATATTAATAAAAGAGGTACTGATGTTTGGTAAGGACTTGGGTTGACATCTTCACGTAGACTTAGTTTGCTAAATTCCGTATGTGCCTTCCCCACAAGCACATTAGGTGGTCCTTTCAATAACCGAGAAGTAAAGTCTAGTATAGTATACTAAGGACTATTAAAAGAGTTCATAGTCTCATCAAGGTAGGTAAATACTTGAGGAGTCACGGGTGCTGTTTCTGGTGGGTCTGGCTGTTTCTGGGGGGTCTGGGAGAAGAAGACATCTTGGTATGTTCCTCTCAGACAAGATTCTGAATAATTAACTAACACCAGGATATGGGCGAGAGTTCCATCTTATATAGAATTCAGTAACTCCACCAAAGTTTTTTTTGCACCAGGATTATGTGGGAGATAAACATTCCTATTTGTCTGGAATCAGGTCAGTATAGCCTTGAAGAACTAGGCTAACGCACTCTAGTTTCTCAAGAGCGTGCGCCCCTCTTGTCCTAAATTGAACGTTCATTGTTCACTTTCAACATAGATACATCCTGCATATAAACAACAAACATCACACACTTGTAAGCTGAACCAATGGTCACATTCCGTTTATAAGTCTAATTTAAACATCAGGTTGTGACTCAAACTGGGTTTCCCATTGTTATGAAGGGTCGTGAGTGGCTCATGAAAAATCCAAAACCTGCTAGAGTGCCGGCTAAAATGCCTTTCTGTTAAGAAAAAACGAGAGCTTAAAACAATCAGCTAATTTGACTCTTGGAGTAGTATATTGGGACAATAGTGGCTGTTTCTTGGGGGCTGAAGGATGGTGTGTTCAGAAATAAGAAACGTCTCCTTCACATAATGCAGATTTTAACGTATATTCCTGCAGGCAAACACTCTATTTACCAAGAAAAGTCGGATTCATAAAGGCACCCTATTAATACCCGTTCCTCCATATAATCTCAAAATTTTTTCATTTCTGGATTAAAGTATCCTGGGATTATCTTGCCTGTATATGAGCTCAAATGAACCCCGAAGATCAACCAAAACCAGCCACTTTTTTGGTCGTGTGCCCCCAAATGCATCTTGCGGAGTCTTTAGTATACTCGTTAATCTTTCAATGATGTTGTAGTATTAAAGGTGGTTAGCAAGACATTTCAGCCTCTATAAATACCTTTAGCCTCTAATAGATAGTGCACAAAACAATGTCCAAGCTTATCTCATGCATTACCATAAATCGCTAACTGGAACGTATGCCACTACACCCCTGAGATTGGTAAACAATAACTCTAATAGGTGCAGAGCCTCGGTAGTCTCAGTTCTATTTTTATCTGTATGTGAACAATCTAAGAAATGCTGGATTTCTCAAACTAGGCTATTTGTTAATCCTCTTTCGTAGTCAAACCCTAAACCATAGATATGAAACTTACTTACCTATTAGCCAATCCCCCGAGTCAAACCCTAAAGTATATGTTAGATGATGGAGAGCGAGACGATAAATGAAAAGGTGCTAGATGAGGTGCTGGTCAAACCTTATTGTGGCTGAACAACGACCACATTGTTATAATATGATCACCTTCAAAGATAGCGAATTCTGCTCTAGACAACTTTGTCTGCATAATGGGCATTCAGGACGTTCACGGACCCAAGCCACTATGCAATCCCAGCAAAACATTTGCCTACAATCTGCTGTTGATGGGTTGACCATGGCAGAAAGACAAGGCATGCAGCTCCGGGAGTTTTCTGGGATGTAAGGAAGTACCTTGGGGTCCGAGAGGTCCAAGGCCAATTTCTCGTTCAACCTAGAGTTCTGTTCTAACAAGTGGTTGACTTGTTGACACTCTCAAAGGTCCGGTAGACATCCCCCTGTTCAGAAATAGAGGTTTTGTCCTCTTCATCCAAGCAATTGTTAGTAGTTTCCGTGAATTTCAATAAACAGTCAGACTCAATGGGAATTGAAACACCCTAAGAATAGACGAGTGTTCCATACCAATTCACATACCAATTCAGATAAGACCAGTTCATATTCTAGCTCAATGACTTCCAACTAGCACATAGATAAGCCATTGACTTCCCTAGGTAGATGAGCCAATGACTTCAAATTAGGACATATATAAAGCCATTAGGTGGGATATTATGTTGGGCTCCTATAGTGGGCTATTATATTGGACAAAGAATGAAAAAGAAGTAAAAAAAAAGGGAGGTATAAATAGTTGCAAGAATAAGAGGGAGGTTGCAGGGGTTTATATATTTGAAGGCTGTCCGACATATAGAGTAGCTGCGGGGACGGGTGGCGGTCTCAGGTTCGTATGAGGTTGCAATGGCAACCATCCCCGCATGGATACGAGTATTTAGCCTGCCGCACTTACCCCTGTTCCACTACTCTAATCTACTACACTTTTTTTTGTTATTCCTTTTTACCGTCGTATTTCTATATAAGGACTAGGGGGTGGTGAATTTTCTTTGTATACAGGAAGTCTATACCCTAGGTGGACTGAGTATACAGCATATTTCCTGCCTTATTCACACTTACAGGTGGACAGAAGGACAAAAGGACAAAAAGCCAGGTGGACCGAAGGACAGAGAACAGAGTTTAGAGAACAGAGAACAGAGAACAGAGAACAGAGAACAGAAGGACAGAATAAAGTGACGATGACTGTTTTACGAAGATTTTTGTGTTAGTAGTGAGTCACGTGACTTACAATATACGGAATCATACTATTAGCCATGAGAACCAGGAGCCATAACCATGGTATTCATAGGATATAGTCGGAGTATGGCATTGGGTGTATAATGGATACTATGAGACACTGTACACAGGAAAAGCTGGAGAATTTACCAAGGAACTAGGATAGAAGTCAAAGGGAATATTGACTAAGCACAGGAAAAGGTACTTACTAGAGGTACAGCTTTGGCAATGCTAACTAGGGATGCTAACTATGGATGCTACTATACAGTGTGGACTCGCCATGGACATAACTATAGGGAACAGGGTATGACTGCAGGGGGTATAAGCAATGGGAGCCACGAAATTAAGCATTGGTACTCACTTCAATTGTTGATAGGATCATAAGTATCAAGCGGAGACAGGGCACTTGGTATGGAATACTGGAGTGTTTTATAATTTAAGGGTCGGACTAACGAGGCGTATGGCTGCACATTACTGTGATACTCACCATGACTTCGCCTTGTATAGCCTATGGAACGATTTTGATAAGGCCTACGTCATCTTAAAATTCAGCCGGGGTTATTTTTCAGGTTTCTTGTGAAACTCCTCAAACCGTTGTGATGACAGCATGTGTGATAGCACAATGCGTATGCATAATGTGTTATAGTACCAGGGAGTGATGGTTTGGAGTTGGTGTTTCAAAAGCAAGGTAAACCCGTGCACCGGACCCTAAATCATCTTTATACGTAAGGCTCATGCGCAGAGGGAATTAAGAGTGAGATTGGGTGAAATTGGAATGGAAATTGAGATCGTGCAAGGGGACGCCCCTGCATGCAGGTTCTCCACCATGCTTATGCGTGCGTCGTAAGGAGTTTTACAGTGCACCCAGCACCCCCCCACTAGCGGGCATGAAACAAAGCAGGAGACAAGCAACCCTGGCGCGGAACTATTATATATATTGGTGTGGCTTGGCCTCCAGCCTCCAGAAAGGGACGTTGTGCACTGCAGGACAATCATCCTGCAGAAAATACGCAGGACAATCATCCTGCAAGTAGGCACAGCGAGTCCCCAGCGGGAATGCTCGCATATAAAGACTAGGACCATGCCTCCGCTTCTACCTCCAAGCTGAATTTGCTCCTACGAATCCGGCTTTATACCACGCCCTCCATCATGCCCAAGTTTTACGCGGTGGCCGTGGGCCACAATCCCGGCATCTACCGTTCCTGGGACGATTGTTCCGTGCAAGTCACTGGCTACTCCAGGGCCAAGTTCAAGAAGTTCCTGTCGCACCAAGATGCCAAGGAGTACCTCGACAGTTTCCGGCAGTTCCAGTACCAGAGCTCTAGCGACGAGTACGAGCTGGAGCCAGAGCGTCCCATGCTTAGAGTCGGTGGCATTTTTCGCCAGACCCAGAAAATCTATACAGACGGTTCTGCACGAGGAAACCAGTACGAATGGCCCGATGCAGGGTACGGAGTGTATTTTGGACCTGGACACCCTCTGAACGCATCCGTGCCCCTAGGAGAGGTGGAGGCCCCGGGAGTCCGCCACACCAATCAGCGGGCCGAGCTTCATGCAGTCGGACACGCCTTAAAGCTAATTGAACACGACTACGAGAGAGGCTACAACATCGAGTACGAGATTTACACGGATTCGCGGTATGTCATCAACGCTCTCGAGGTGTGGGTGAACACGTGGCGGAACCGCAACTGGGCCTCGTCCGCAGGCCACGAGGTGGTCAACCGAGATATCATTGAGGATGCCAGCGACCGGCTCAACATGCTCCGCAGCTGCGGCGTGAAGATCACCTTGTTCCACGTCAAGGGCCACGGCAGCAGCCAGCCCAACATTGAGGCCGACCGCTTGGCCAATCTCGCCGCAGAAAAGGATTTCCAGAGGTAGTAGTTTACGAGTTACGTCCATGGCTGTCTATGCAATGAGGTATGGTCTATATGGTGTGGTCTATATGGTCTAGTCTATATGGTCTAGTCTATATGGTCTAGTCTATATGGTCTAGTCTATATGGTCTAGTCTATATGGTGTGGTCTGTATGGTGTATCAGAGTATGGTCTGGTGTGGTATATGCAGTCTAGGATAGCTTCTGTTTGGTCTATTAGAATAATAGAATGTGGCCTACTCCAGTTTAGTATAGTATAGTGTAGCATGGTCTAGTGTGGCGTATGCAGTCTAACCAGTAGATTCTAGTATAGCCTAGTATGGTCAATAATACAAGTATGGCTTTATTGTCATGGCCCTAATTATCTAGTATACTAGTATAGTATAGGATGTGTTGGAATATGTGAATGGTGTCAACTGGAGTGTGTACATGTGAAGCATGTTATCTGCAGGACAACATCGAGAAACAGGCTTGGACACATGTGGACACGTGGAACATGTTTCAGAGATGCATAGTGCAGATGAAACAAGGATATGTACACTACTAGGAAAGGAACTGTAATATAATGCGTTGTAAGATCTAGTAGGACAAAAATAAAAAGTAATGATTAAAAATATTAAAAACAACGGAAAAAAAAAAAAAAAAAAAAAAAAAAAAAAAAAATTAAAAAAAAAGGAAAAAAAAAAAAAAAAAAAAAAAAACAGAAACAATTAAAAATCACTATAATTAATCATCCATTTTTGGACTAATTGCTTCTTCTTTGGTGCTGGTGTACGGGTCAGTCGGCATTGAGTAGGCCATAGTCCTAATGATTTTGTCTCCATGACACTCGTACATGTCTCAGGAATGTCAGACTTGTTGAGAGTAGTGTATACAATCCCACAATCTGTTGAGAAAACAGCCCTTGCTGTTTCTCTGTGACTGTAGCCACTCACGTGATTTCGGTCATGTGAAGGCTCACCCCAATATAGAAGCACAAGCTCGCGCTATTTTATAACACCACCAAAAATGTATACGCCACCAAAAATGTATACACCACCAAAAGGAGGATATACCAAGGTCGCTTCCGACACCAGACCCACCAAGATCAGTTAGGGAGGAGGTACTGATGTTTACCAATGATAAGGGCTGCCTTCTCAACATAATCTGGAACGGTCATCATGTTTTAACAAGTCACCTGAGTGTGGAACTTCAGTGATCATCTTAATGGCTTATATTCTGATTTGTATCGAATATTGGACCAGGACATTCTTGAATCTTAACACGGCTGTTTGGATGATCTCTTATATTCTGGTCCTTTCTTTCGGCTCCATCTTTTTTCCTATTCAGTCTCTTAGCGCCATTGTCTTTTCCAAATTGTCTTTTCCAAATTGTCTTTTCGAAATTGTCTTATGCAAATTGTCTTATCCAAATTGTCTTTTCCAAATTGTCTTCTCCAAATTGTCTTCTCCAAGACAATGCCCAGAGATTAGACGAGAGCTAGACGACATCCCAGAGAGGCTTCGTCCAGGCTTGGCCTTTCTCAACAATACTCATTATTGTTTCATCAGTATGCAGTCCCAAGAACATGCAGTCCACGCAGGTGTACTAATGCTTAAGTTCTGTTGAACTTGTGGGAAACGTGTCATGTGCCAACCTGTGAGTGCGGAAAACTGTGAAATATGTTGCCTGCAGGTCAACGACAACACTCAGGCTTGAGATGAGATGGAGAGGTCCCACGTGGTTCAGAGAAACAGGATGCACATGAAACGGGGGATATATGCATGATGTAGACGTACACTCATCATGTACAGTCAGTTTCGAAACGCCGGGTTTCGGGTGTGGAAGTCCCGGGGATTGAATATATATAGAGAGGATCCCGCTCTAGTTTGAGCGGTATCAATTGTGAGAATAACATCACTAATATCCAGTTTTGGAAGAATATAAGTGATCGAAGATGAATCCTGAAGCACCATACTTGAGAGAAATATAGGAGGCCAACGTCATAAAAATTCCAAACTATGCAAAGGTGTGTGCAAACGCTCAACATACATTACTGTCTACACCACTGTCTTCTTTAAGTCATGTGTACTATTAAATCAGTGTTAAGTTGAACCTTTTCCTATTATAGAAATTCAGTGTCTGGTGGACTCAGGAACTGGGCCCCCGAGAATGACAAGTACTGTGTGCAGTGTCTGACTAGACATATTAATTCTGTGCACTAGATGATTATACGATTCCAGGAACAAAACCATACTAGGAATCTGGTACAGTGTACTAGGGAAGTACCCTAGTTTTCAACTTTTGTTCTTGTATATATTAATATACAGGGATATCTAAGTTGCACCTTACAAGACCAAAGTCCTATGTAACGGGTCCACAGCGCTTCTTATACTTTTCAGTTGCCTGCATACCCGCGAAGTACCTTGCCTCCTTACACGCTAGGTATTCGTTGACATAATCTAATGGATGTGGCAGTTGCAAAGTCCAATGACCCAGAATCAAAGAAGTCAGGAAAGGAANAATCTAATGGATGTGGCAGTTGCAAAGTCCAATGACCCAGAATCAAAGAAGTCAGGAAAGGAATCTTACAAGGCCTCGGTCCAAACGTTCAAGTTCTTGAACTTTGACTCGGCTAATCCTTCAACCACAGCATTAGCAATATTTCCTATTCCCGATTGAAGAGGTAATAAGTTTTCTGGTAATCTCCCCATTTTTACCTCATGTTCGAAGAAATCTACAAGATTGGCTCCAATTTTCTTCGATATCTCGTCAGAAGGAGTGTTGGGTGGCACTTTGTCTCTGGTAATAGACTCAACAATTGCCACGACGTTAGATGGATCCACTGGAATTGATGTAACACCGACGCGATAATCGCATGTAGTATGTGGATAAGGTTGTCAGTGAGGAGGGTTCACAGGCATGTCAATGTCATGCATTCCTTCAAAAGAGGGCGTTTTGGTGTTAACTTCAATGATGACTTTATCCGAGACAGAAATCATTTCAGGTGACGCTCCCACTGCAGGTCCTGGAATGATTGATCCGTCTTCAGCAATTGCGGTGGCTTCGATTATAGTGTAATCGAGCAAATCGTTCTCTTTTTCTCTCTGTCCCAGCACTCAGAAAATTGAATTGAGAACTTTCCGATCGCCATACTCGTTACAGGTTTTAGTCGTCTGCTATCAGCGAACTAAATAAATACATGGTTCAACAAGAATCTAACATGGAGGTCGCACCCAACCGTCGGACTATTCTTACACCCGGAGGTTTAGGGGCTGTTGCCTTTTAGTGGCCTACCTTGGTACCAGGATCTAATGAAAGGTGGTGTAAAACATTACGTGATTTGGCTTGAAAGACTGAGCAAAGGGGTACGAAACGTCTTGAACTATTGGGGTGTTTAATTGTGCCCCACTGGTTCGAATAGGTCTGAAAAATGCTGTACTTAGAGTACTAGTACTAGTTACAGTAGGACTTGTATACCATGTGAACCCATGTAGAACGAGTATTGAGTAGTATAAATATCGGAATGAAGAATGGAACCCAAGAAGAAAATATCCAAGTCAATATGCTCCATAAAACTAATAGACTGAATATCTTATTCGTGGGATATTTCAATCTTCATTTCCGGAGTAGTAGTAGTAGTAGTAGTAGTAGTAGTAGTAGTAGTAGTAGTAGTAGTAGTAGTAGTAGTAGTAGTAGTAGTAGTAGTA
>NLAL01000186.1:305-33888 GCA_002374735.1 Metschnikowia sp. 13-106.1
GTATAGTATAGTGTATAGTATAGTGTATAGTATAGTGTATAGTGTATAGTATAGCATAGTAGCATAGTAGCATAGTAGTATAGTATAGTATAATTGACATACTTGACTGTATACTTTCCGCTTCACCGTCTCCCCACCTCCATCCACGAATATTGTTTCGATTAGCCATCCATGTACTACAGAACATAAGTATAGAGCAAAGTACAGTAGAAATTACGGTACAGTAGTACATCATTGTATAGTATAGGGTTAGTGAACAGTGTAGTGTATATTTTGGACACTACATTATGGTCAGTACATTATGGACACTACATTATGGTCAGTACATTTCAGTACATTATGGTCAGTATATTGTTATGTTGATAGAAAACCTGGTCAATTCGTGGTGTACGGAGGTGTGTCCTGTACCCTGTAATACATTGAGAATAGCGCAACTTCCGTCTACCCCAATGAACCTACTAAGCACTCTTTCCAGCTGTCTTCCGTGCATCCCGGACCTCCTGACCCCCCAAATCACCCTTAATGGCAAAAAGTACAAGATCCTCCGGCTCCTCGGCGAAGGAGGCTTCTCGTACGTGTACTTGGTTGCTCATAACCAGTCGCTCTATGCCATGAAGAAGATCCGGTGCCCCTACGGCACGAACGATGGGACCTTCGATAATGCCATGAGAGAGGTCAAAAATTACTACCGTTTTGCCGGGGAAAAGTCGCCGTTTGTCGTCAAGACCGTGGACGAGGCTGTGGTTAGTGAGCCCAACGAGGCCCAGACCATCTACATTCTCTTGCCGTATTTCGAGAAATCGCTCCAGGATGTCATTAATAGTAATGTGCTCCATGAGCAGTATATGCCGGAACAGGAGGTGTTGAAATATTTCATTGGTATTCTTAGGGGTGTTCAGGTGATGCACGCCTATAAGCAGCGAGGCCCCGAGGAGGGGGAAAATGACGAGGCTGCTGAAAATGACGCTATGCTTCCCAATGCGGACTCCGACGATGTGGCCGCTTTCAACGACCTCGGCACTGAGCTCCACGAGCATTGTCCATATGCACACCGGGACCTTAAGCCGGCCAATGTCATGCTTTCAGCTGAGGGCATTCCGGTGTTGGTGGACCTTGGGTCTTGCACCAAGGCGCGGGTTTCGGTGCGGACGCGGCAGCAGGCTCTCATGCTCACGGATTATGCCCAGGAGCACTGCACGCTCCCGTACCGGGCGCCGGAGTTATTGGACGTGGCCACCAATGCGGACATCTCCGAGGCCACCGACATATGGTCGCTTGGCTGTGTCCTCTATGCGTGCTGTTTTGGGTTTTCTCCGTTTGAGAAGATGGAGATAGACCAGGGTGCAAATTTGAACTTGGCTATTTCGCAGGCCAAATACGAGTTTCCGGAGAATACGAGGGGCTATCTGCAGGCCCTATTGGACATGATCAGAAATACTTTGGTTCTTGACCCCAAACAAAGACCTACGGTATCGGAGCTTTTGGAGACGTGTTTGGATCTTTCAACTAGTTGAAATCAACCAGGTCATTTAATTGGTTGATTTAACTGGTTGATTTAACTGGTTGTTTTAACTGGTTGTTTTAACTGGTTGATTTAACTGGTTGATACAATTGTTTATCAACTGGTTGAGTTCGACTGGTTGAGACAGTCCAATAGTTGAGACAATTGATTGGCTAATTCATCATCAACTGGTTGAGATTGACTAGCTGAGATTCCTTAATACCAGATCCGCAACGACAGTCGTGACACCAGGAGATCCTGTGTTTAACCACGGGGTCTATCCAGCGGATGATCCATTCTGTAGGACACTGTCCTCTCAGTCTCATCAAGATATGTAAGCCTTCATTTATGAACTGACTGAGAATCGACTGGCTGAGGTTCTACTGGTTGGGTTTTCGGATGGATTTAGCTAGTTCTTGAACTAAAGTCACGTTTGTTGATACTAGATCCAAGAACTACATTCATTCACTGGTTGAGAGATTGTTTATGAACTACTGATGAATATTGACTATGAATTAATGATTACGGACTGGTGTTTGTTGGATTCTGGTTACGTCAGGTCCTCTGTTCACTATGTTCATACACCGATAATTCACCAGAGGCAGGAATCGGGCTACTTAAGTGGCTGACAATGGCGTGGCCCGGTGAATCGGTTGTTGCTAGGTGCAAAGGGGAAGACTATTCCGTTCCTCCTGGTACCTCGTACAATGATGGTGAAGGCGGGGCACAGTGGAATGGCCGTCGTTAGGATTAGACAGCGTGGGCTCAAAATATCTTAAGATGTAGAGCTCTAGCTATGGTGGATCTAATAGTGGTTGTGAACTAGTAACTTCCACCAGATCCACGAACTGATTTATTGACTTGACCTATTAACTAGATTGGTGGACTACTAATCCTCAAGCATTGAATTAGAACTACTGATTATGAATCAGTGATTCGTCAACTTGTTGATAGAACAGTGAAATGACGGTTGATCATTTGTTGACAGTGGTGCTTTTCTAACTGGTTTGCCAGATCTACGAACTAGATTATTGACTAGTGATGATGAACGCGTCGCTATGAATTTGTGACTTGTGAAGTGTGAACCAGCTAATTTTTGGATTAGTTGCGAGACTTTACTGGTGATTACGAACTGATCAAGGGCTCTGTATTTATCATCTGGTTAACAGATTTCAGCTACAACTTCATCAATAGTGGAGTGATACACCAATGATTAAGGGATCTGTGCTAGCTAAGTGATTAAGATCAATCAACTGTGGAAAGATCCAGATGCAGATTCATGAACTAGCGCCGAATGAATTGGAGCAGAATGAATTGGAGCCGAATGAATTGGAGCAGAATGAATTGGAGCAGAATGAATTGCAGCCGAATGAATTGGATGTTTGGATGTTTCAATAGTTGAGTGATTTTGTTCAGTTTACTGACAGATCAAAACTACTTTTTCTGAGTTTGTCAATGTCATCAAGACATGGTGACATATCACTGGTTGAGTGATGTAGATTTCTCAACTAACCAGTACTAGTGCCAACCAGTTATTAACCACTAGAAATTATTCTGAGCACTACTACCTGTCATATAGTGGTACTCACTTTTCCAACTAGCAATACCAAGTGGTAATGAACAGCTAGTACTTAAGAAGCACTAGTAGTTCTGAGTACTGGCACAGTACCTATTTGTATTCCAATATGCATTAATTAAGCACGAACTAGTGACCTAGCCAGTACTGTAATACTACTCCAACTACCAATCCAACTACCAATACTATCTAGTAATACCTAACAGTTGTTAGAATTGCTATATGCAGGTCGTTGGGGTAGAGATATTTTAAAGCCTACTCCGTTGGATTTAAAAATGGTCCTTCCATAACGCCATCTCCTTAATCCTCATGATGCAAAGCACCGGCGTAGAATGCGATGAGCCCCACGAAAGAGTCTTTCCTCAATCACCTGTCTACGTCTATTTAAAACTAGGTCTATAACTAAACTGAACTATAGCTAAACTACTTCTATACCTATTAATTATGTCTATAACTATAAGTAAGCTAAAACTAAACTATAAGTATTTCTATAACTAAACTGTCACTAAACTATGTCTATAACTATAGGTAAACTGTGACTAAACTATGTCTATAACTATAAGTAAACTGTGACTAAACTATGTCTGTAACTGTTGAACTAGAGGAATCAGTACACCCAGGTATACTGCATGTTCATGTGACTGAATACAGAAGAAACAATAAAAAGTATTTTTGAAGAGAGGCAAAGACTCTCTGGGTACTCGTCTAAGTTCTTGTCTAGCTCTCTTCTAGCTCTCTTCTAGCTCTCGTCTAGCTCCGTCTCATGTTTAGGCATTGTCTTGGAGAACACAATGTTGGTAAGAGACTGAAGAGGGAGAAAAGCTGGAGCGTATAAGAATGGACCAGAATATCCTTATAAGAGATGATCGAAACAACGGTGTTAAGGTACAAGGATCTCCTAGTATATTATTAGATACGGATAGGAATATAAGTCGTTGAGGATGATCACTGGAATCTCACATTGACGTGACTTATTGGAAGTAACGTGATAACTGTTCCAGATTACGGGAATGTATATTACAACTCTCAACAATAACTACTTCTATAACTATAACTTTAACTATGTCTATAATCAAACTACTTCTATAGCTATGTCTATTTCTATAACTATTTCTATACCCATTTCTATAACTATTTCTATAACTATGTCTACTTCTATAACTATGTCTATTTCTATAACTATTTCTATAACTATATTGATAACTATAACTATAACTATAACCAAACTATAACTATAACCAAACTACTTCTATAACTATTTCTATAACTATTTCTATAACTATAACTATAACCAAACTATAACTATAACCAAACTATAACTATAACCAAACTACTTCTATAACTATATTGAAAACTATAACTATAACCAAAGTACTTCTATAACTATGTCTATTTATAGAACTAAACTATGTCTATTTCTATAACTATTTCTATAACTATTTCTATAACTATATCGATAACTATAACTATAACCAAACTACTTCTATAACTTTGTCTATTTCTATAACTTTTCTATACCGATGTCTATAACTAAAGTCTAATGAAATTATGACTAAACTATAACCATGCTGTTAGAAGCACCATGGGTAAACGCGCTACCCATCGATATTTTCGAGCGTACGAAAGTCGATTAGTCAGCTACTCGTTTCCGAGACTGACTACTCGTTTCTTTTTTTGGTTGTTTCTTTTTTTATCGAAAGCAAGGTTACTCCTGCATTCGTTACCAAATGACCGATTAGTCATCTCATATCATTGGCTCATCTTATAACCTGTTTTTACCCGATTGTTATTTAAATAGCTCCCATTCCCCTTTTCTGGGGAAGCATCAACGAATATAGATGACTTAGTACTGAACGCTACAACACGAGTATAATATGTCTATAACTCAACTATGTCTATAACTAAACTATAACTATGTCCATAACTATGTCTATAACTAAACTATGTCTATAACTAAACTATAACTAAACTATAACTATGTCCATAACTAAACTATGTCTATAACTATGTCCATAACTATGACTACATCTAGTCTGGCTATCACTATACTTCTCTAAGACTATACCTACACCATACGTAGATCTATGTGATTTGTGAACCAGTGAAAACTCTTCACCTGAACAATGGTGAGGATTATTCTGGTCTCTTCGAAAAAGGGCCACATTGGTGATGGTCGAACGCCGTCAGATGGTATTGGTAGTAGCCCTAATTAGGATCAGACAGAGACTCTTTCTATTCCTCATATGTAGGTTACTACCCATGGCGGATCTGACAGTACTACTACTACTACTATTACTACTACTACTACTATTACTACTACTACTACTACTACTACTACTACTACTACTACTACTACTAATAATAATAATAATAATAATAATAATAATAATAATAATAATAATAATAATAATAATAACAATACTACTACTACTACTACTGACTACAACCACGATTCTTGATGATCACTATTCCCACTGACTACTACTACTACTACTACTACTATTAATACTGAATACTAGTAGTAGTACTACTATTCGTACTACTACTACACTAGTACTATTACTACTAATACTATTATTTCTACTGACTACTACTACTACTATTCGTACTAGTACTAATACTGACCACTAATACTGACCACTAATACTGACCACTAATACTGACTACTAATTCTACTCCTTTATGAGCTAATGATTTGTAGTGTAGTAGTGTAGTGACTACTGCGTTATATCCACTGTTGACAAGACTGAGCCCGTATAGGTACTAAGAAGCCTGCGCCTTCTGGTCCTAACAATATCTTTTGAGGACTGTCCAACCTTTTCGTAGTATCAGCTGAAACTTCATGAGCAAGTCCATCCCCACATTGTTCTGGGGAGAACTTTACGAGTGCTCCGTTTCTCTTTAAAATTTTATATGCCGTTCACATTCCTCTCTGATGAATCTTCAACGATACAGTCACGATTAGCTACTGGATATATTTAGAACATGACATTAGAAGTGTAAAGTAGAATAGTACTGTGTATAACCATAGTGTACTATAGTGTACCATACGGTATAACCATACTGTATAACCTAATGTGGTGCTACAGTTCTGAGGTGAAGTTCTCAAAGGTATTGCTGTAAATTAGTGTTTTATGTGGCTCTATTAAGTAGTGTATAAATAGTACTACTTAGTGGTGTATAAATAGTAGTGGTTAGTATATAGTACAACTACTAGTGTAATACTATGGTATAGAAAATAGTAATGCAGTGTACTGATACGATGGTGTAGTTTACTATAACGTAGTGCACTATAGAGTACCATATGTGGAGAGTTTCCATAAAGACTTGCATAGACTGGAATTCTTATCTTTTTCCTTCTTTGCTTGTGCGACGTATGTCAACTAAAATCCCTGCGTGGTTTTATTCGATACTCCTCTACCATGAGCTAGATCCCCTCTTTATATACCACGTCACCATAAAGTCCGTTCTCCTGTACCGGACTTGTTAATCCCTTGTCTGAAGTCAAACCCTATGACTCCTGACACCAATGCACGGTTTGTATTATCCGTCTGCACATATACAATCTTCGGAACCTTATGAGACTTGTCCCTTCATTCAATTTCGCTGTTTTGTAGATAACACATTACCCGCATACATGGGTCAGGACATCTCACATGTTCAACACCATAGTAGTGTGCTATAGTGTACTATGAGTTTAGTATAGTGAAGTAAAATAGAACACTGTGATAGTGTAGGAGTTCCTTTTGCTGGACACCCTCTGGTAGTGATTGAGTAATCTGGTGCGTCTATTAGACTCACGGTATTCAGACGCACCAGATCCCATACAGGACACCAAAACATGGTCTCCATATATTCGTTTTGCACTCCGTGGTAATCTTCTTTCCTGAATACTAGCCCCCCATTCCTATCACTTTTTTCCATCCCAATATTCTCTCCCAATGATTTCCGGTATACTCCCTCGATGTTTCCTGTACACTCTCTCCGGTCCACACAATCGTATTATGATTCTGCGAGGCGGAGACGCGGTTGGTGCAGGAGCGCCGATCATAATAGAACTGGAACGAGCGTTTTGAGCCAAACTTCCTTGACAAACACCACAACACCAATGACCAGATTTCAACGGGGCGAGACCATGGAGGGCTGGAACGACTGCCCGGTGCCCATGGCCGCGTCCAAGCCGGGTTCGGCCGCCAAGTCTAGGAAACGTCTCTCCAGCTTATACTCCGCCTCCGCCTCGGCGCCGGCTCCTGCTCCCACCAAAACATTCAAGGCGCCTCCTATGCCTCCAGTGAAGCCGCCTAGAAATGTGGCGCTAGGGGGAGACGTGGACGGACTAGTGGCAAAAGTGGGCGATGGTGAAGGTAAAGAGAAAACAGAAGCACTCAATGTGGAGGGAAATAACGTGGCGAAAGGGGACGAAGTGGGCTGTAAAACGGTTGGCGCGGGTGAGGACGGGGCAGGCAAAAATGGGAGTGGAGTAGGAGGGGCCGGGGTTGCGGAGGCGGATGCCGCGGTCTCTGTGCAGGAACTACGGGACTTCTGTCAGAGCCCCCAGTTTTCCGACGCAGACAAGGCGTTTTTCGCCAAGCGGCTTGTGGAGCCCTACACCTCGCTCAGTGCTCCACATCAACACTTTATTGCGGGCATAATCCACGGACTCCGGGCCCGCGAAAAAACCGCGCTGCTCAAGGCGCATATCTTGAACTATATGATGGTGCATAATGGCGTGAGCACGTGGTGCGTGCCGTTGAAGAAGCTCGTTGAGGTTTCGTCTTAGTACCGCATACCCCCAAGGAGCGATACCACGATGAACAATACCGACGAGGAACGAGGAGGTATCGACGAACAAGGGGTATTAAGCTTACGAGATATCTAAAATCGAGGAGATGTCAAATTTTGAGGTATGTAAGATCGAGAGAGTATAAGTTTTGAGATATCTAAGATCAAGATATTCACGAACGCGAAGGTATCGGAACGAAGATGTCCACGTTCTGGAGGAACTAGAAGGACAAGGTATCGAGAACGAGCAAGACGAGAATTCCAGGAGGTAAAGGTATTGAGGTATCGAGAAAATAGGAGGACTTGGCGAGAACCGAGACTACTGAGGAACGAGATACCGCAGAAGGACGAGTATCGATGAGGTCCAGGTATCCAGGAATGCGGTATCGATCAGGTCTAGGTCAAATACCTAGAATCCCAATCGTTAGACTATACCGGCTGGAATGGCAAGCTTTACTGGACTGACTTACTGGACTGACTTACTGGACTGACTTACTGGACTGATAATTCTGATGACAGACTGGTCAGATATTGACCGAACAGAAGTGGGACGGTTTAAGCCTCTATACTTACCGATTACAAGGTATATAGAGTCTGGATTATTGGGTCTGTTCTACCATTCTAAGACCAGTCTGTTGCAGATTGTGATCTAAATGTCGGGGTCGTCCGGTCTCGGGATGTATCGTTGTTTTTCTGAATGATCCGAAGATATTTTGATGTGTACATTATGACCTCATGACAGGACATACGTCAGGTATATGATGTATGCATTTGTGTCTGACATCGTATTGGCATAAAATTTAGGATATCTTATTGACTTGATACCATCTGATCTCCAATCTCCTCTGCTTGGTCTTCAGAGAAATAATCAGTGAATGTAATTCAGAGTCAACTCCTACCAGATAAGACTTTTTTTTTGAGGACCTTATCCAGGAACATATATCAGATGTTTTTGGTATTTGGTCTCTGGAAACTGGTCTCTAGCATTTGGAAAGTGGCATCTGGAAACTGGTCTCTAGCACTTGGTCTCTGGCATCTGGAAACTGGCATCTGGTCTCTGGCATCTAGTCTCTGGTATCTAGTCTCCGGCATTTGGTCTCTGGCATCTAGTCTCTGGTATCTAGTCTCCGGCATCTAGTCTCTGGCATCTGGAAACTGGAAATGTTGAGAACTCTTTTGAAGTTAGTGGCCGGGGTTCATGTCGTGCCATGCATTGACTTCCAACCGAATATATCACCGGGTTATCCGAGCTGTATGTTAGATTTAGACAGACTTGAGTCTTATGGATTAAATGTTAAGAGTAGTACAGTAGAGAGTAGTAGAGTGGTATAAATGACCATGAAGTTGTACAGTAGTGCACGGTGTTAGAGTCTTAGCGTTGTATGACAGTTCCACTAGGACTGGAGAGTAAATGTACTAAACTACTAGAGTCTTACTACTGCAGAGTAATCTATGGAAAGTCAAATCCATGATAACGTGATATAGCAAGTGAAGTTTATGCAAAGTCAAAGCATTACGGAACAAGAATATGTAACTGCTTTACGCTGTTGAGTAAAAGCAGTAGTCCTAAAAAATAAACCATTATATCACGCATTGAAAGAAGCACCCAAAAAAGTATGAAAAGTACGGGAATATCATGATTGTGAATAGAGTCTGAAAGTCCGTTCTAAGGTTGTAGTTTCTTGTGCTTTTACCACTTGACTTCAAATACTTCTCAAAGTCATATAGCCATTTTAGATCTGGAACGTACCATTGTACAAACCTATAAATCCTCAATCTTTAATTTACTCAGTTAGTCCGCTCCGACTTACGGAATCATACCTTTTTGCCATAGTATATTTCAATATAGCCGGAATTTCACAAATGCTTAGTTTTAGAATATACAATTTATGCTCTTATGAACTTCCAAGGCTTGTGCTAAAGAGTCATGCAGTCTTGAACTTGGTTGACTGATTACTTACCTTAATGAACCATCTCACTATATATCTGCTGCCACAGACACTTCAGTCCAGGAACTAGTCTCGTGACTGCTATCAAAGAGGAACTGATTATATATGAGTAACAGTCATGAAACCAAGATCAACCCCATTCTGCCACTTCTGTATACTTACACCTTGTTTTAGTAGAAGCAGCAACGTGAAATTTCCAAAAAAAAAAAAAAAAAAAAAAAAAAAACACGGGGAGTTCACCAAACCTGGAATCTCAGGAACGCAAGGTACGGTGTGAAGAAGTCTGGAATAGCTATCTAAGAATATTAGAAATATTGAATCTTATGGATCGTGGAGATAAGAACTGAGGGTGTTTACAAAAAAGGTGAATACCAAGAAAAAGAAACCATACTATTGTACTTTGGTCTTTTACTTTGGTCTTTTTTGGAACACTTTGGTCTTTTACTTTGGTCTTTTTTGGAACACTTTGGTCTTTTACTTTGGTCTTTTTTGGAACACTTAGGTCTTTTGACAAGAAATCCCAATGATCCCAATACTAACTCTTGAGCCGTGGCCTAAACTGCACATGACTACTTGGCTGTCCTGGAGTCTTGCTCTTGAACATGGCAGCATAGTCTATACACAGGTTTGTCGTCCAGGGACTTACCTTTTAATGTTTCGTCCAAGTCAGAATGCATGCTAGAAGTAAGGATGTTTGGGAAAATCTTGATATAAGCTGTAAAGCTCGAGCGAATAGTGAATGATTCTGGGATAGAAATTCCCTGTGATGCACTTGAAGTAAACAATATTTTAGAGATCCTAAGTATACGATTTAGTGGGAACATGTTATTGTAAGTTGTAGAGTAGCCTTGTTGTTACGATCCATTGAGGTTTTTAATGTTGGAGGATATGATTTGGTGTGAAGTGCTAGTCTCTGTGTAAAGACTGACTCTGTAAAGACTGACTCTGTAAAGACTGACTCTGTAAAGACTGACTCTGTAAAGACTGACTCTGTAAAGACTGACTCTGTAAAGACTGACTCTGTAAAGACTGACTCTGTAAAGACTGACTCTGTAAAGACTGACTCTGTAAAGACTGACTCTGTAAAGACTGACTCTGTAAAGACTGACTCTGTAAAGACTGACTCTGTAAAGACTGACTCTGTAAAGACTGACTCTGTAAAGACTGACTCTGTAAAGACTGACTCTGTAAAGACTGACTCTGTAAAGACTGACTCTGTAAAGACTGACTCTGTAAAGACTGACTCTGTAAAGACTGACTCTGTAAAGACTGACTCTGTAAAGACTGACTCTGTAAAGACTGACTCTGTAAAGACTGACTCTGTAAAGACTGACTCTGTAAAGACTGACTCTGTAAAGACTGACTCTGTAAAGACTGACTCTGTAAAGACTGACTCTGTAAAGACTGACTCTGTAAAGACTGACTCTGTAAAGACTGACTCTGTAAAGACTGACTCTGTAAAGACTGACTCTGTAAAGACTGACTCTGTAAAGACTGACTCTGTAAAGACTGACTCTGTAAAGACTGACTCTGTAAAGACTGACTCTGTAAAGACTGACTCTGTAAAGACTGACTCTGGGTATACCGAGTCAAGATTATGAACCTTTCAAAGAAACATGACAAAACAAATCCGGTTCAAGCATCTCAAGTAGATACGAAAACTGTGGATTTGTGCTAGAAAACGTGACGGGTTTTAAACTCCACCAAAACCCATTCTTCCAGGACCTACTCACCGAATTTCAAGAAGTCCCCATTAAGAACCAAACGTATTATTGATATTTATGACCTTGATAAAGAAACCAAACCCTTAAAAACCTATTGAGAGACATCAGTTACTAGGATCATACAAGTGGTCAGTCAATCAGCTATTCTGACTTAGTCTATAGTGAGAGATAAAGTGAAAGATAAAGTGAAAGATAAAGTGAGAGATAAAGTGAGAGATAAAGTGAGAGAATTCGGATTTTACACCACGCAACTAAACCAAACCACATGTAGCCAAAAACGATATTGGCATTTTTGAGGGCACACAAGACTGGTTCATTGGTTTCACAACATGAACTGTTATCACCACACTTGACTAGACAATCTGACCATATACAACATATCTTTCAGTATAGTAGCTGATGACACTAAACGTACCACTAAATGTACTGTCAGTATAGTGTATGGAGTGAAGTGTATGGAGTGGAGTGTATGGAGTGGAATGTATGGAGTGGAATGTATGGAGTGAAGTGTATGGAGTGAAGTGTTGGAGTGGAGTGTTGGAGTGGAGTGTTGGAGTGGAGTGTATGGAGTGGAATGTATGGAGTGTATGGAGTGTATGGAGTGGACAGTATGAAGTGGACAGTATGATGATGGAAAATAAGTATAGTGGGTAAGTCTTACACATTATGTGAATCATTCTGTATTAGACCCAGAAATGTACTTGATAGTAATGACGTTACAAGCTTCTTTAACTAGTGATACTCAAAAAACCCTACCATAGTATTTCAACCCTACTAATTCCAAAGCAGTGTTTTACTGGCTCTAGTAGAAGTGGTTCTTCTCTGGTGTTATACAATTGATGTACTTCCTTCCTACCACAGGCTAAATGGATCACTTCATTACTAGGCTATATACACAAACCTAATCATGGCCATTGTAGTGTGTAAGTTTGGATGCTGTTATACCTTCGATAGATTCTCTACATCTACTCTAGTCTTAGCGATATATGTGCGTTGATGAAATAGGATGGAAGTATGGGAACTCTATATCGCATTTGGTAATGGCAAGAGATATCTATCTCAGTCATTCTCCAAGGGCTTGTGGAAAGCCACCGCGAGACGTATAGATGCCATAGAATCAATGACACCAAAAACAGACACCCACGCAAACCCGACTCAGCCTTTGGAATATCATAGTTTGAAAGTAACGTATTAATACATGGTTAGACCCGCTTTCTTCTTCCGATCTGGGCCTGGAAACCGGTCTTGATGCTGGACACCGAACGAGTGGAGCCACAGGCTTTACAGCTCAAGAAGTGCAATCTGTTGGCCGACTCCCTCTTGAGCTCGGTGTTCATGGACTTACACGTCTTGCAGGTGACGTACTCGATGATGTACCGCCTCAACACCGACTCCATCTGCTTGGGCTGGAACTTACCCTTCAACACCAAGCGCTTTTCTCCGTCAATGGAGCCGGAGGTACCCAATTCCGCAAACAAAAACTGGATCAAGTGCTCGGGGTTCCGCTGTAACACACTGGCGATGTCCTGCACGTTGGCAAACAACGTCTTCTTGGAGCCTTCTCTCTGGCAAACCGGAGGAGGAATCTTGAACTTGGGCCCCGAGCGGTCGCCGGCCAACTCCGGGTTGTTTTGCTTTAAAATAGAGAAAAATCGCGATAAGAGCTCCTCGTAGGGAAGGCCCAAACTGGACTGTGGAGACTCCTTCACGTCTTCTTGGTCGTGCGCCGTGACAACGTCATCCACACCTGCTTCTTCCAAGGCCTGGTCGAAGTCGGATGTGGATTTGGGGGCCTTCTTCTTTTTCTTCTTCAACCCCAAATCCCCCAAACTCTCGCCCAAAGCTTCCACCGAGGCATCTTCACTGGCACCTTCGGCCGTGGGCTTTTTGGCCTTTTTCTTCTTCTTCAATCCGGCAAGCATGGAGTCCATTTCGCTGGCGGGCTCGGTCTCTACGGCAGCTTCTTCGCTCTTTTTGGACTTCTTTTTCTTTTTCAAGCTGGGATCAAAGCCTAGGTCACTCATGGTGGATGGAGGAATATGTACTGCAAGTGCACTGGACTTAAGTTTTTTCCACTTCCTTACACGCGCACGACCGCGGATACCTGGTGGGCCCAGACTGGCACCCATACATGGGGAGGATTTTGAAATTTGGAATTTAAGGTAAGGGTGCTTTAGTTTTTCAAGCTTATTTTGTTTTTTTTTATTGGGTTTTAGATTTGGTTGCTTTTATGGCTTGGGGTGGTGGCTGGGTGCCCACGTACTGTATCCAGCCCGCAGAACATCTGCTGCAGACCATAGTGAGTGAGTCAGGAGTCGGGTGGATGGAGGATTGGTGAAGGGTACTAGAATTAGAATGGGATGGTTTAGGGGTAGAAAACTGGGGTTTCAGAGGAGTGAAGTAGGTAGGGTAGCGGACTGCATACTGGATTACTGCATTACTGCATTACTGCATTACTGGAAGACAGGCGACAGGAAATAGGGGACAAATGAGAGACCTCTTGATTTTATGCCTTATTGATGTATCCTCATATTCAGGAAGCGGATTTGTTTATTAGTCAAGAGCTTCTTCTATTAAGGTGAAGTGACATTTTCTACTCAGTTGGTGTATTCCCATTGTACTAGTCATTCTATTCCTATTCCTTCAACTTTGGGCTGAATACTAGGGGAAAAGGACCAGCAGGCTGGATTCGTGGTTACTGGAAGTAGAATACTGTGATATTAGAATCTGGTTTATTAGAGGACAGACGACAGACGACTACAACATGGGAGAAGTGCACTACTACAATATTACAAACCTGGCCTGCTATAATACTAGATTCTAGAACCACACCTCTATATTCACCTATATATTCACCTCTATATTCACCTCCATATTCACCTATATATTCACCTATATATTCACCTCTATATTCTGGAAGACTATACATCCTGTGTTGTAAGGCGAATTGGTACTACTAGTAATGGTAGTACTAGTATTGCTAGTATTATTAGTACTGCTTGTACTGGTAATATTTCTTGGTTAACAATTATTGTTATGTCTTTTGAAGGACCTAAAGTTGTATTCGCTGATGGGTCGTCAAAGAGAGACCCAGAGTGTCTCATATAACTTAGAGAGAAACGTAGTACCGGAAAACTGTCCACCAGAAAACGGTAATGATTGTTCTAAAATAACGTACATTAATCATAATACTGCCTATATTAACCACAGTACTACGTATATTAACCACAGTACTGCCTATATTAACCACAGTACTGCCTATATTAATCACAGTACTACCTATATTAACCACAATACTACCTATATTAACCACAATACTACCTATATTAACCACAGTACTACGTACAAAATGACCTGGCCATTGTTAGCATTGGACGTCATAGACATAATACCCCTATGGACAGACTCCTAGCTATGGTGGATCTAAAAGTATTGGCAGTTTATTAGTATTATTCTTTATAGTGGAGTATAGTAGTATAGGGAAGATAAACTTAAGATAACGGGTACTTTTTGAAGCACACTTGGAGGCACTTGAATGCCCTTGAATGTTCTTGGATACACTTGAATGTACTTGGATATGCTTGAATGTTCTTGGATGTACTTCAATGGTGTCTGGTACTGGCTTTCCTACATTCCCAGATTGTACCAAACTAATACGCTTAGTATTACTAGACTTTTATTCCTAATCTTATGCTGTCACTTGACTCTGCCCTATATGTATTGGACGTAAACCTTATTTCCCGATGTACCTGAAATCTCCAGTAGTACTACTAGTCTTATGGATATTAGGGTGTCACGATACATTTGACTTTGTATGCTGTTCAAGTGTATTGCAGGTACACAAAGAAGTCTTATCGTAGTATTGGTAGTACTAATAGTAGTGGTAGTACTAGTATCATAGTAGTACTAGTAGTACTAGTAGTACTGATATCGTAGTACTGGTAGTAGTGTAGTAGTACTCGTAGTACTAGTAGCATAGTAGTACTAGTATCAGAGTAGTACTAGTAGCATAGTAGTACTAGTATCATAGTAGTACTAGTAGCATAGTAGTACTAGTATCATAGTAGTACTAGTAGCATAGTAGTAGCATAGTAGTATTAGTACTAGTAGTATTAGTACTAGTAGTATTAGTACTAGTAGTATCAGTACTAGTAGTATCAGTACTAGTAGTATCAGTACTAGTAGTATCAGTACTAGTAGTATCAGTACTAGTAGTATCAGTACTAGTAGTATTAGTAGCACCAGTAGTTTGAGCAAGGAAGCACCAGCATAAATTTCTCTAGTTTATCAAGAATCTGATGTCAGTGAATTCTGGGTTCCTGGTTCTTACTCCCGGAAGAAGAGGACTATATCTCCATGGCGTTGGTCTTTTCACACACATCGGCCACGTGTTTGTCGGAAAGATCGGCCCCGTGCTTCTCGGAAAGCTCCTTCTTTGCCTGTGCTGCCTCCTCGTCAATGGCATACGACTCTTTGCCGGGAGTATACGTGATCTTGGTATCATCACCCTGGTCCTGCACACTGATGGTCTCCTCCAACGCAAACTTACTCAAGATCCAGTTCTCCACTTCGGTCTGGCCATTGGTCTCGGCCTCGAAGAGTGCATCGTGGCCCGCCAGGTTCTTGTCATACACGTCGGCCCCATACTTCTCCACCAAAACCCGGACCACCTCCAAATGCCCACTATATGCAGCCCAGTGTAGAGGTGTGTTTCCCGTATCGTTCTTGCGGGCCACCAACTTGACTGCCTCGTCTTGTGACACCAAGCTAAGGAGAAACTCCACTACGGCCACGTGGCCATTTGCTGCCGCCATGTGGACGGGGGTGCTTAGGGTGTTCTCGTCCTGGATGCTGGGGAGAACTGAGCCTGGGATGATTTGAGTGAAGATTTCTTTTAGGTACTCCAAGTCGCCTTCCCTGGCGTCGTAGATGATGGCGTCCATTTCCTCCTGTGTGAGCGTGACCATCTTGACGGAATGTATGTGTAGCTACTGTTTTGTATGTCGTTTGCCTGGAGCTGATTACCAAGGCATCGCACATCACCTCCGTACACCAAACTCCATAAACCTGTACACCCACCTTCCTAAACCCGTGCACCCCCATTAACCTCATCACAACTACTTTGCCACCATGGGACCCAAGAACCCGTTTTTGCCCAAAAAAAGCCTGGTGGTTAAACGAGACCCCGATGAAGTCTATCCTGCACGCAAGGGCATGCACACGCCCGAGTTTCTAGGCGATTCTCCCCTCGATTTGCTCTTCCAGCACCTCGAACGCATATTGAGTGAGCCCTTGGACTCCGTTACCGCCACATCCATTGCTCCTAAGCTTCTACAAATAGCAGATTTTGATTCTACGCCCTCGATTACCCTATACAGAGTAGCAGAAAAACTCTTAGGCTATTTGCTCGAGATCCAGTCGCTTTCCATTGCTGCCAGTGCCTCCAGAGACGCCCAGGAGAAGCAATTGATCAGTGTTTCGCTCCATGATATTAAAACCTTTTCCAAGCTTTTCAATGTAATCTTGAAAGTGGTGGTATACCCTGTTTTGGGCGTATTTCATGTTGGGGTGCCTCTTGAAAAACGCCGTTTGAATGATTTTGGAAGTAAACTCTATAAGCCATTGAAAGTAGATGTTCTTCCTGCTCTATCTAGTGAAGAAACGGGAAAATTCCGACAATTTTTGGAGGAAAAAGGTGGCATGCCAATGAACACACTGTCTGCAGGAGCTTTTTATTGTCACCAGCAGATTCTTATGCTTGTCTACTCCAAATTGTATGAGTTTTTCAGTGCCGATTCGGATGTCAAGAATCTTTTGATGAAAGGGTCGGGGTATTCGGATTTCTTGGTGGTGGCTATTCTTCTAGCTACTAGTCCATACTTTAAGAACTCTATTGTGCAGGAAAACGGACATATCAAAGAGGGTGACGGTCAGAAAAAGACGCTTGGTCTGGATACCCTCTCGCACGTGACCTGTCTTGCCAACACTTACGAGCTCTTCCTGGACTATTCTGTTCTTCTTTCTACTCCCTCACCTGCATACTTCAAGACATATGTCATGACGCAGCTCCAGGCGCTTCCGTATACCCGAAAAGACGGGGTTCTTACGTTGATTGAGTTCATTTTGGGGCTCCGGGAAAATGAGGAAATAAACATCGAAAAACTCGATCACGTGGCCAATGTTTTACTAGCCAAACCCAAATTCATCTCCACTGTCGACTACTTTTCCTGCATCCTGCAGCAATGCTACACACTTCTTATCAACATAAACAGGCCCACAATTTGCAGCTGTGTGGGCCATTTTCTCGAGAAACTCTGGATGCGCAACCCCAAAATCGTGGTGGATTTTTTTCTTCGTCTTGTTTGGGATAATTTTGACCCCAAACCATCGGACCGGCCCATTTGGGTGTCGGAGACTGCACTCAACAACAATATAAACGTGATGATTTCGCTTACCAACCGAGGCCTCCCACATGACTTGCTCCTGCTGCTCATGGCCCCGCTTCTCTTACCTCTTTGGGCATACTACTGCTTTCTACTGCGAGTGTCCAAGCCGGTGGAGGTGACGCAGAACATAATCGTGAGTTTCTTGACACAACTCGAGCCAAACGAAGCTGCGGATTTCTTGGATGAAATATGCCGCAATTTGACGTACCAAAGTCCAAATGGCTGGGAGTTCCGCCTCGGAGCCAATCAAATGGTAGAGATAAGTTCGGGTTCTGACTCTGTTTTGGAGCAAAACCCGGAGAAAATTGCTCTTCGCTTCATCGAGGCCCTCGATACAAATATCAAGGCGTTCATGGCCCTCATCTCCAATCACGTGGACCATGATATTGTTCGGAAGGTGTTTATTCGGCTTTTGCGCAGATGGTTCCAGACTGAAAGTAGCAGTGTGGGGGAGGAAAACCCGTACATGAGGCTCATTGACCTTCGGCTCGTGGAGTCCATTGGCAGTGAATTTAGTGATCGTTTGGCGGAGTCGCCGGTGGAGATTTTGCAGTTGGTGAATACTATGATGGAGTATAGTGTGCACGAGAAGAAGCCCAAGCAGAAATATGACGATTTCAAGGAGGATTTTAAAGAGGAAGCTGATTCGGACGATGAAGATGATGAAGAAGAACCTCAAAACATCTTCCCCGTGGTCTTGGAGTTGCTCTCTGCCATCATTTCCGAAACCCAACCGGCCGAAATGGATGCTGTGTGCAGGACGGAATTAATTAAGATTCAAAAGTCATTGGATGCCATGTCTGCGCGGTCCAAAGAAGCAGCAGCACTTTCTACGAGAATTGGCATCATTTTGGAAGGTGAATGCTCTACAGACTCGGCATTGGAGCTCCAAAAACGGACATTGAAGGCAGCCATCGCCAACTTGAACGACCCATTGGTGCCGATCCGGGCCCATGGGCTCTATACACTCCGCCAGCTCGTGGAGGCACACAGTCCTGTGATATCCAGTGATTTTGTGGTTGGGCTTCACGTGATCCAGCTCAAGGACCCTGAACCATACATTTATTTGAATGTGATCAAGGGTTTGGAGAGTCTTCTTCAATTCGACGATGGGGTACTTCCGGAGTTGATATCGATCTATACAGGAAGCGAACGAAATCAGGAAGAGAAAAAAGAAGAAACCAAAGAAGACGAGAATGGTGACATTAATGAACGGCTTCGGGTGGGAGAAGTGCTCTTGCGATATGTGCAGGCCGAGGACCAAGCGTTCAGTGGGGAAAAAGCACAGCAGCTTTGCCAAGCCATGTTGAGTATAATCCGGCGTCCTAAAAACGACTCTGACAAACACGATGACCGACTCCGGATGTCGGCCATGTCGATATTGGGCACGTGCTGCAACACCAACGTGATTGGCATTCTTCCTGCATTGAAGCCGGCGTTGGACTGTGCCATTGGGATTTTACAGCTTGAAACGGAGAAGGACCAGGCCATCATGAGACGCTCGGCCATTGTGCTTATCCACGATTTGGTGGTGGGGACTTCAAAGACAGATAAAGTGCCGTTTCCTAAGGAATACATGAGGTCTGTGCAGTCGAGTCTCCGGTATGTGCAGGCCCACGATAATGATATGTTGGTCAGAGAACAAGCCAGCCAAGTCCTTGATTATATTGATGAACTTGTCAAAGTTGCAATGGAACAGGAAGGATAGTGTGCAGGTTTGTAAGGAATGGCTGATTTAGCATGGATCCATTTTCCTGCCTTTTCATGGCATAGAGTTTGTGGAAGTTGACTGTTTCAGGTACCTAGTCTATTATAGTGGCTGACTTCTAGACCATAAGACTCTAGCCATAAGACTCTAGACCATTTAGAGCTCTTCACTACCTAGGTATACCAGGAGTTTGACTGCACCTTCTGTCTCTACTACTACCGCTACTACTACTAAAATAGTAGTATAGTAGAGTAGAGGCCTAGCTGCCTGAATCAAGATCACTCTTCAATTGGCCATGAATAACCACGGATTGGTTTCAAAGCCCTCAGTGGTAGAACAAGACCCATCACTTGGGTGACACTTGTGGGATACGTTTGAGCCAATGAAGTTGAAAACATAACTCTAGGGCTCATAAGTCAAACTCCGCTTTTTCAAACGGAAGTTTTAAGAACCCAGGATTTCCACTATAATCCAATGACCAATGAAAATACATCAGCAAAAAAACAGACAATCAGACGAACCGCATTTAAGAGTCTAACAACATCACACAATTGACCATTGCAAGTTCTGTGACTTGTACAAATCATCATGGAACTGTGATTCAGTGGTAGTTGAGTACCAGAATGCACTGAATATGACAGTATAGTGGATGATATAGAAAGAACCCCCAAACTTCTAGTACCGATAAGATACTCATACTGATAGGATACTCATACTCTCGGTAATAAACACTTCTTGTGATTCGTGAGTGTGTAAGTTCTTAATGAGACTATAACATCAAGTCCGAAGTCAACGCCTACACCTTCGTTAAAGACATGTTGACGCTTGGATAAGTTGAGTGTCGTCCATGATCCTAATAGACCCGTTCACCTGTCCATTACAATAAAGCTTTATTACCGTGATCTTCATCAACCGATGCCTTTACTGCTGATCAAAAAGCTCAAATCCTTAGTGAAGAACTTCTTTCCGCGTTTGGGAGAAGATAAAGTCTTTGCAAGGATTGAGCATGGTGGTTTTGGGGTCATAGACATTCAAATGCAATTGGAAGGGCTACGTGCTGGTTTAATTCATAAGGTTTTGGTTGAAGACGATAATTGGTTCTTTACTCTTTTCAGAGCGAACATCCAGGTTTCTTCCTTACTTTACTTAAAAAACCAACCACAAATTCGGAGTCTCCTTCGGGGAGAACAGGTTCGAGTGTTTATGTGGTGGGCTTATTTGACAGATATTGAAGAGTATTCAAGGTATAAGAAGACCTTTCGACATGGCAGAATGTCGGCGATCCAAAGTGGTCTTCGTGATTATGCCCGAGAATACCTAACTCCTTACTTCAACATTACAAAGACGATTCTAAAACCTGAGAGATTTTCGGGATCAACAGAACATCAATGGGAGAATTATGCTGAACAACGAGGTGCCTATATCTTACAACTGAGACGGGACCTTGTTAAGAGTGTTCAACAACCTTATACGGACACTCCTCAGCGATATAAAGACCGGACTTTTAATGATTACCTCTTTAAAAGCCGGAGCAAACAAACAAAGCTCTACTATCATGATTTGGTGACCAGTGAAACCATCAAAGGTCTTTTGGACCAAGAGATTGGGTTTTTTTTGGACCAAGAGATTGGCTTTCTTCTGGACCAAGTTCAAGAAATCAACTCGGACTCATCATCCTTATGACTACGTCCAACTCTGTCACCTTGGAAATGATCTCCAACACATCTTCCCCACATCTAGTTGTCCGCTTTGTGGAATACTCTACTCCACTGCCATTCTTGAAAAGGTCAAACACATTTTCTTTGAATGCACTATGGCTGAAGTTATCTGGCAAGAATGCAAAATGTCAGGAACTCCTTCAATACAATACGCAGTTGGAAACCCAGATTCTGATTTCAAAAAGCTTGATCTCTATTATTATTACATCGAGACTTTGATCACTTACAGAAAACCAACCAAACGCAGGATCGATATTGACCTTACCAATGATTTGATTCCTTTGACGCCGGATTCAACGCGCAAAAATATCTCTTACTTTAAACCGTTCTATCGACGACGTTTTTAGTTGATCTTTTTAGAACGCCATTATAGACGGAGGTCTCAAAACTCACTGCGCAAACTTCCACTTCTCTAAACACTTCGGTGTTCTCTATCGGAGTTTTTCACTTCTCTAGAAGTTTTCTCCGAAACAAATTTATAGACTCGTAGCCTATGAATAAAGATATATATATATATAAGGTGAAAGACCCGTACATCCGTCCATATCCCAATATGATAGATCCGTACACCTGTCCATTACAATGTGATAGACCCGTACATCCGTCCATATCCCAATATGATAGACCCGTACATCCGTCCATATCCCAATATAGTAACTCCAATTATCAGTTATTTACTAAGTTTGTATTTCTTTTATGAAATGTGGGTTTTTGTATGTATAGCAATGCGTCATCGCACTATGTATAGAATAAGTCATTTGGCTGCAAAATGCGACTCAATTTCAAGTACTTGAAAAACAGAGTATAGAAAAAACATTACAAAAATATTTAAAAACATTAGAATCTAAAATTAGTTTAAAAAAATAATACAGCCTGTATAGACCTGTATAGAGAACATATACATCAGATATAAATGCTTTCACCTGTATTATTACAATATTAAATACTAATAGTAGTAGAACAAAGTATTGATTTTTTTATAGGGTATGAGGCTATCAATCCAGTGAAACACATATTTTGTGCTTGGTGTGACTGCAAACTCTGACACGTGACTTGTGTATACTAGTCACTCTCCCTTTGCTGAAATTCCTTCGCCGCTACTACAAAAAGTATAATGAAAAACGGACTGGGAAGAAAAAGAGGAGTCTGACATTCATAGCCGCAAAAATTCCTTTGAAAAAAAAATTATTGCTGCATCCAGGCTTCGTACGTTTCTTCCCGGTGAGTCCACGAGAACAAGTCCTTAGAAATTTGATTAAATTTTCGAGTCTACATTTTAGAGGTAATTTCTACAATTTACGAAAAATATCTGGAAATTTTTCAGTCGCTACACAATTTTTTGATTAAGGTTGAAGTGCTGGTTCAGTGAGACCAGTCATAAAAGCGCATTGCACTTGAGACCCAAGAACTTCTCATGAAATATACGCCCTAAACCATGTTATTTCATGGGGCCAAAAACAGTTATAGTGTAGTTAGTGTAGTGTATAGTAGTGTAGTTAGTGTAGTGTATAGTAGTGTAGTTAGTGTAGTGTATAGTAGTGTAGTTAGTGTAGTGTATAGTAGTTAGTGTATGGTAGTGTATGGTAGTGTGTGTATTGACTCTTGGCATTGAGTAGACCCATAGACTGCTCCAATTACAGTGGCCTGAGCAAGCGTCGTTTATATCAAAAAGATGTACTAGTTCCTAAAGGAATTTATTATATAACTTATGACTTCTTATGTGTTATGGGTCCTGTTTGGTGACATCAGCTACCATGATATACCGTACTTAATATTACAAGTCTGCCTCCATTGACAAAGTTAAACAGATCAGGACAGGATCAGGAAGGATATCCCCCATTTTATGGCTTATGGCTTATCACAATGACTTCCAAAGACATGCCAATTGTAAGCTAACGGCATCAAACGCATTGCTAGAAAAGTCTATTTTTCCAGGACCATGACCGATTCTGGGAGCATGTAAATTACCTAAATTTGTGTTCGTTGATAATTCTTCAACTAAAGAAAACGATCTGCTTTTTTGGTGTTTTTAAGGAAAACGTGACTCTAAACTCCTCACCACATTCTCACCACATTGTCACCACATTGTCACCACATTGTCACCACAAAAATAATAGTGATTGTTCTTGGTCATCGCTTCAACCGATACGGTCAAAAGGGAGGTGACTACTTCTGGAATGGCTCTTGTTGGGATTATACAGCGGGTTTAAATACCCTCATACTACTGTACTACTACTACTTCATGTTACTACTCTATGCTACCCTTACGTCAATTCTACACTACCCTCACGTCGACTCTATACTCTAGTACAAAAAAGAAGAGTCCAGTGTAATATATTAGTAAATAGTAGAGTAGCGTAATATTTCAGTAGACAGTATAGTACACGAAACAGGGCAGACGTGGCAGATCAGCCCCACGACAAAATGTATAAGGTGAAGAAATGGGTATTCTGTAGTTGGCATTCTTTAAATAGGGGTTCGAAAACCTAGTTTTCTTTTTGAATTCCGGGGTACTTAGGTGCTCTCTATACCCATATTCTTTTCTCTAAACCACTCCATACTCCATACTCCATACTCCATACTCCATACTCCATACTCCATACTCCATACTCCATACTCCATACTCCATACTCCATACTCTCTACTAATACACTCCATCGTCTCTATGCCAGATCCACCATAGGTGTCAGATCCAATATAGATAGGACACTCCATGCGAGTCATTACCAAGTCTCTCTGTCGGATCGTAACAATGGCCAGGTCATTATTGCACTTCATACTACAATGGCTTGTTCCAATATTTTAGAACAATGATCACCACTATTCTAGTGAAGACTTTTTCGATACCACGTTTCTCTTTTTAGTTATACAAGACGCTCTGGTTCGTGTCTCTAGGGATCCATCAACGAATACAGTTTAGGCTATCAAACGTTATTAAAGAACATAACAATAGGTCGTGTTCTATCTATTGCATGAAGTCTCTGCTTGATACTGACAATGTCCATTGTGTAAGGTCTTCTAACCAGCCATCTACCAGCTCAATACTCTCTATACAACTACTTTACTACGGTACTACGGTAAACTCTGTAAGTTCTGTACTACTCTATATACACATACTCTTATATTAGTCTTGTGTTAGTCTTGTCACTCTTATAATAGTCTTATATTGGTCTTATCTTAGTCTTGTCACTCTTATATTAGTCTTATCCTACTCTCATCTCACTCTCATCTCACTCTCTTCTTACTCTTATTGTCAGATCCGCATTGGTAGTGATCGGTAGTGATCTACCTATGGAGGTATTAAAAAGTCTCTCTACCCGATCCTAATTAGGGCTACTACCAACGGCGTGATACTGCGTTCGACCGTCTTTAATGATGGCCTTTTTTCCAAGTTTCCAGAACAATCATCACCATTGTTCTGTGAAGAGTTTTACTGCCATGTTTCTCTTTAAAAGCTATATAAATCGCACTGGGTCCTCTTTGTAAGGGACCATCAACGAACAAAATAGATACTAGTACATAACGTTCAACAAGAGTCTAACACTTCTCTTATTCTATGCTGTTAGATCCACTATAGGTAGTGCTCTACCTTAGGAGGTATTTGAACCTACGGTGTCTAATCCTAACAAAGGTCCTTCCATTGTGTCACTACTCTACCATCAAAGTACCAGGAGGAATGGGAGTTTCCCTTTACACCTACCAACAACCGGTGACTCGACGATGCCGTTGTTCCCCCTTTGATTAGAGCGGGAAAAATCACAATATCCATGTGGAACTTCGAAAATGGGTTGGAGCCATAAGAAGTCGCTTTGGGGTAACAAATAGTGATCAGTTTGCATTGGGGCAGTTGTGCCAATATTAATAATTGCAATGTGCCTGAAGACTATCCGAAAGTGCTTGACGTACTTTTGTCTTGGATTATCGGTTGCAATGGCGCTCCGGGTGTGCGCAGACTATATCTGACGCGCGATTGCGGCAAAGGCGCAGCTACAAGTTGGAAACTACCCTCACCAAACAGTACTACAACTGATACTCCCAATACAGAATTCAAAGACAATGACCATGAGACTGCCAACAAATTCGCTTATACTTACCAAGCTAGATCCTGAGCTACTAAAAGATACAGGTAAGTTGGTGGAGTTGATCTCCAAACGGCACTTCAATGTGGAGCTAGTGTCGCTTCCCAAGATTGGCCGTATCATCTTAAATAACCCGATTCCTCCTGGGAATTATCTGCAAAAGAACATAGTGAACAGAAGACCTGAAGTAACTTAGATTTATACAATTTTCTCCATACCTCTACACTTCGCTATATCTATAATTTTGTATCTACAATTTGTATCTACAATTTTGTATCTACAATTTGTATCTACAATTTTCTATATACAATTTGTATCTACAATTTTCTATATACAATTTGTATCTACAATTTTCTATCTAAAATTTGTATCTACAATTTTCTATCTATAAGTTTGTATCTAAAATTTGTATCTACAGTTTTCTCTATATCTCTTTCATAGAAACCCTACCAATTGTGTACCAAAATTGAGCCTTTAAATCCTTCGCTATCATTCTTAGTTGCTCAATGATACCATAGAATTAAAATCCCTTTAAAATGCACTCTTTTATCTTTTCATTTTGCCCCAAGTATCTGTAACCATACATTTTAGGGCCACACACCATGATCTTTGATATTTCGTTATCCAGGATACCATCTATTGTATCATCTAAAGACCCTAAATCTGCACTACATCTATTCTTGGACTCTGAGTAATCTATAGACGATTCTCTCATTATTTGTGTTACTATACATTAGGTCTAGCCCTTTAAACCTCTTGCACAAACAGTAAAATCTACCCTGAGCCGCTTAGAATAGATGTACCGTTTTGGGATGCTTAGACTGGTTTATTCAGTGTTTTATACTATAATTTTTTCTCGTCCGTAACCATGTAGATTAAGAAATTCGGGTTCTACAATCTCATACGTTTATACCAAAAGTTATCAGCATTCATTTTGCTGAACTTACCAGCTAGTACGTCTCTGTCTACTACAAAAACCCTCTTTTTTCATAGGTTTTCACACATATTTACCATACCCACCACCATTCAAGCTATATTTCTATCATTTTTATTGGACAAGGCTTTACAGGCGATCATATTTTAATTTGTATAGCTTATTTATAAAGGCATCAAATTTATAGCCTTAAGAGTACTTCAAGATGTATTAGAAAAATAAGTGTGCGTATAATAAATAATGATGGGTCTAACACTATATTTTCTAACCTCTATACAACTACTATACTACCTTATGCCCCCTCTATTCACTCCCTAAAAAACTCTACTTGAAGTATAATTATATATATTTATAATTTCATTAGTAAAATTCTAGCAATTAATAAAATTAATATTTGTATAGAGGTAATGAATATTAAAAAGGTTAAAATTAACATACCTAAAGTTAATATATGTACAAAATAGAAACGAAGTAATGGTGGCATAATTTATTAATTTCATTTACTAAAAGGATCAATAAAAAGCTATTTGAATATCAGTATGTGATATTGAATATGAATCATCAGATTGAAGACCCCATAGCCCTACACCCATTGTAGATACGGTCACGTATTACGCAACCAAAGTTAGAGATATCAAGATTGAGTAAAATTTCAATCAAATTAGAAGAATTTAAATATACCAAAGTATTAGCCTTTAAGCTGAAAACATAAGAGGTTTGAGGGAATTGAACCCTATTAACTTTCAATCAGTCTATTCAACCATAAATAACAATGTTCTATATATACATCTATTCTTATAATCTCTTTTTATCTATCCTATTTTAAGACAGACGTGACTCGAACACGTATTATAGTATTGGAACTACAGACTTGTTTGACCAAATTAACTTACCTTTATAGTAAATATACACATATTTCCTTATGTTTAATCCCCATTTATTGTTAGTATAGAATTGAACATGAACTGCCCGGAGTATACCAAGATGCGTCCAAGAACCAGACCCACCAAAAGATCTCGTATTAATAATATTTCAATGACCACTGACTTTCTTCGTCTTCTACTCCTGAAGTAAACACCTCCCCTAGAGTTTACATATCTCCATGACACTATGAGGTCAATGACACTGAGGTCAATGACACTGAGGTCAATAAAACTATGAGGTCAATGACACTATGAGGCCAATAAAACTATGAGGTCAATAAAACTATGAGGTCAATAAAACTATGAGGTCAATATCACTATGAGGCCAATAAAACTATGAGGTCAATGTATGAGTCATCCACTGGATATTAGTCCCTGGTTAATCACAGGTCCTCTTGGTGCAGCAACCGTCGTTGCGGATCAGCCGTTATCTAATCTATCTAACTTTTAGAACTCCATATGTGATAGCTTGATATTTCGTCATTTACCTTATCATTTTTATAAAGCATATATTTTTAATTTAATTCTATATGTTATCAGGTTTAAGGGTAACATATCGCAATATACTTCATGATACCTCCTATACTACATTGATATATTATATGATATAGAGTATACTTAACAAGATTTTATATGTGGATCTATTACATTTCACCTTGATTTATACTACTCCATAGTTTAGTCTATACTCCATACACCATAGTCTATACTCTCTACTCTCTACTCTACTCTACTCTGCTCTATACTCCATACTCTCTACTCTCTACTCTCTACCCTCTACCCTCTACTCTCTAATCTAATCTACTCTACTCTACTCTACTCTCTACTCCATAATCCATACTCTACTCCATTCTCTATATTACTCGATCACTAACAAAGTCTTGTTTAACTACCGGTCCCAGTCCAGCATACTTCAGGTACTTGAGTCTTGTTGTCAGTTTAAAGCTGCAAGTCACTTAGTAGTCCATAGAGTCTTAAAGCCTTAGTGACTCCAAGTCATGCTTGGCTCATGAGAAACCTAAGATCTTAGTAGAGTCTAGATTCTAAAGTCTGGTATTAGTACTATTGGTGCACCTAGCATATCTAGAGAGTAAGAGTAGAAATACACTTGGAAGTATACATAGAACGAGTACATCAGAACATAGGCACTTGGGGGATTATAATAATACTCATGTAGCACTGAGTACTCTGTTCACTTTTTTATTCACTAATGATAGGTACTACGCACCACATCTGCTACTCTATCACTGCTTTGCTACCTTTCCATCGGATAAAATACTATTTGCTATTTCTTATAAGTTAATCCTTTATACATAACTCATTAGTCAACCTCCTCCATGGCAGACTCCACCGAAGGCTCCTCGGTGGCCTCCTCAGCGGCCTCGGGCTCGGCCTCATCCTCCTCGATGTTCAAGCCCAACGAGATCAATCTATTAATTCTGCCGGCAAACGAAGATGGCTCCTCCAAGGCGAATCCGGACGTGAGCAACGCCGTCTCGTACAACAACGTGGTCAAGTCCTTGACCGTCTTGTCCTCTGCTCCATCGGCTTCCACCTTCTTCTTCAACTCCTTGATGATAGGAGACTTGGGCGAGATCTCGAACGTCTTCTTGGACGACATGTACGAAGACATGGTGGTGTCTCTCAAGGCTTGCGCCTTCATGATTCTCTCCATGTTGGCGGACCAGCCGAATTGACCGGTTCTGATGGCGGCTGGGGCCTCGGTCAATTTATGGGAGACAACAACCTTCTCGACTTGGTCGCCCAAGATCTCCTTCAAAGCCTTAGTGAGAGGCTCGAACTCGGCCACCTCCTTCTCTCTTTGGGCCTTCTCCTCCTCGGTCTCCTCCAACTCGAAGTCCTTGGTGATGTCCACCAACTTCTTGTCCTCAAACTCCTTCAATTGCGTCATGGCGTATTCGTCAATTGGGTCAACCAAGAACAACACCTCGAACTTCTTGGCCTTCAAAGCGTCCAAGAATGGTGACTTCTCAACGGCCTTGATGGTCTCACCGGTGATGTAGTAGATGTTCTTTTGGTGTTCTGGCATTCTGGTCACGTAGTCAGACAAAGAGGTGTACTCCTCGGTAGACTTGGTGGAGTAGTATCTCAACAACTTAGCCAAGGCTGGTCTGTTTTGTTGGTCCTCGTGAACACCCAACTTGATGTTCTTGGAGAAGGCAGAGTAGAACTTCTCGAATTGCTCGGCATCCTCAGCAATCTCGTTAAAGGTCTCGATCAACTTCTTAACTATGTTCTTTCTGATGACCTTCATGATCTTGTTTTGTTGCAACATCTCTCTGGACAAGTTCAAAGGCAAGTCCTCAGAGTCCACAACACCCTTGATGAACGAGCACCACTCTGGGATCAACTCCTCGGCCTCATCGGTGATGAAAACACGACGGACGTACAACTTGATGTTGTTCTTCTTCTTCTTAGACTCGAAAGCATCGAAAGGAGCTCTCTTTGGAACGAATAAGATAGCCTTGAACTCCAATTGTCCCTCCACGGAGAAGTGCTTAACGGCCAATGGGTCCTCCCAGTCGTTAGAGATGGACTTGTAGAAAGCATTGTATTCTTCTTGGGTCACGTCAGATGGGGCTCTGGTCCACAAAGGCTTAGTCTTGTTCAACTCCTCGGTTTCGGTGACAGTTTCGGTGATCTTCTTGGTCTTTTCCTTCTTGTCACCCTCCTCGTCGTCAACCTCCTCCAACTTAGGCTTCTTGTCGTCGCCCTCCTCTTCCTTGGACTCCTCCTCATCAGCAGGGACCTCCTTCTCGACGTCCTTGGTGACCACCAACTGGATTGGGTAGGAGACGAACTCGGAGTGTCTCTTGACGACCTCCTTGATTCTCTTCTCCTCCAAGTACTCCAATTGGTCGTCCTTCAAGAACAATCTGAGCACGGAACCACGGTTGATTCTCTCGTTGGTCTCGTCGAGAGTGACGGTAAACTTACCACCAGCGTTGGACTCCCAAACGTATTGTTCGTCGTCGTTGTGCTTGGAGATGACCTGAACGTGGTCAGCCACCAAGAAAAGGGAGTAGAATCCCACACCGAACTGACCAATCATGGACACGTCAGCACCAGCAGACAAAGCCTCCATGAAGGCCTTAGTTCCGGACTTGGCAATGGTACCCAAGTTGTTGATCAAGTCAGCCTTGGTCATACCAATACCGGAGTCTCTGATTTCCAAAACCTTCTCCTCAGGCTTAGGAGTGATTCTGATGAACAACTCGGGCTCGGTCTCCAACTTGGAGGGGTCGGCCAAAGCCTCGTATCTGATTTTGTCCAAAGCATCGGAAGCATTGGAGATCAACTCTCTAAGGAAAATTTCCTTGTTGGAGTAAACCGTGTTGATGATCAAAGACATCAACTGAGAAATCTCAGCAGTGAATTCATGTGTTTCTACCTTGTCAGCCATTTTGTTAGATAGTCCAATACACTGGGGTAGGGAATCTGCGACCGGTTTATATAGTTGCAAAGTCCTCCATGTGCGACTACTAGAAGTTTCCATGAGGTTCCATGGCCGCGCCGCGCCACACCCGTACCTTCGCGACTGCACCAAACTGGCACCAAAAGTAGCAAAGCAGTAAAACAGCACCAAAACCGCACGCTAATTTGGCTCCGCAGGTGAACCCACCACCGCACACAGAAGTCTCTAGAATCTCACTCCACGCCACGCTCACTCGCTCCTTCTCACTCTACTGCACTGAACAAAACCACACCTTAACTTTAATCAATGTCACCACGATGACCCAAAATGTCATAAATCACATGATTAATAAAACAAGAATGAAACTACTATGAATCTGTGAAACTATTATGAAACATGAATTATTAGAATTATGAGAATCACGGGGTTTTTCATGAATCTCTGGTGAAGACCCTGATTATGAGCTTATGATGGATGTGAGGGCGATGAATAGGAATTGGTGTTACAGGATTATGGACTTGTTGATTAGGTTTTTACTGGACTACGGTATGTGTTTGTTAGAATGAAATCTTGTCTACTCTTCATGTTTATAGTAGTGGAATAGTGGAAATGGGGCGTATGGAATAGTGGAATCTTGGAATCTTGGAATCTTGGAATAGTGGAATAGTGGAATAGTGGAATAGTGGAATAGTGGAATCTTGGAATAGTGGAATCTTGGAATAGTGGAATCTTGGAATAGTGGAATAGTGGAATCTTGGAATCTTGGAATAGTGGAATTGTGCACGACCCTAATACTTACTAAAGTGTTGGCGCTTCAGGTTGGACCTATGGTGCTATTATGTCGGGGTGGAATGGGAAGAGTGGTTATGTGCGGTATCTGCAGGACATCACTAATAGCTTTTTAGATCCACGATGTTGCAGTAAAGTGAAGTAGCAGAACCTAAAAAAGGTGCATGTGATAATTTACCACCTGAAATAGTCTTCCGGTTGTTGATTCAAGCAGAATGAATCCCTATTGGATACTATACTATACTACTGCTACTCACCACTACTAACACTACCACTACTAGTCACCAGCTACTCTCCCTCTATACAGTGATTTTCAAACCTATTCAAACAGCGTGGCAAAACGATTCAAACAGCGTGGCAAAACGATTCAAACAGCGTGGCAAAATTAAACCAGCAATAAACTTATGACTTGAAATTGCTAAGGGCAAAGATCGAAATGAACGGTTTATGTGAAGTCTCTGTTAAATATGAAAAGCAGTAACTTTTTGAATCATTGGCATGTTTAAGTTTCCTAATGTGGTTTGAAACATTTTGGCGCGCAGGTTTGAATAGTTTTGAAAAACCGTACTAGGCCATGTTCATACTTTATAGTACTATGCTACTGTACTGAATTCACTAGTGACATTCCGATGCCACTATTCACTATTCACTACTCACTACTCACTACTCACTACTCACTACTCACTACTCACTACTCACTACTACTCACTACTCCACTACTACTACTCCACTACTACTCACTACTCCACTACTACTCACTACTCCACTACTACTCCACTACTACTACTACTACTCCACTACTACTCACTACTCCACTACTACTCCACTACTACTCCACTACTACTCCACTACTACTACTACATTACACTATATTACCACCACCACCATGCTTAAACTTTAAAGATGGCATCTTGTATGGCCATAATATGGATATTAATAAGTCCGATGCAACCGGATATGAGTGAAACTTATTTAGCAAAAAGTCTTCAACTTTATCTAACACACTCTTTCAGAATATACGTCTCCAAAATAGACGACATTCTAGTCTTTCAACTTTATCTAACCATATGCATTTATCCACTCTATGGTAAATTCAATCATGATTATTTCACAGTACTTACAAATATATGTGCATAATTATACAGAAGAAGATATTTCCATTTGAACATATAGGTGTTAAGTCTACGTAATAACCATAAAATATTGTTTCTTTTTACCTGCAATTTGTATACAGTTCATGTGATTAAACGGTCATGTATCAATAATCAGGAGTTGTATTATGCGACAGACTATAATCTTATTGTTAATCAGGACCACCTACTCTACTCTACTCTGTACTACACTATACTATACTACACCATACTATACTACACTATAATATACTACACCATACTATACTACACTATAATATACTACACTATAATATACTACACTACTATACTACACTATAATATACGACACTATAATATACTACACTATAATATACTACACTATAATATACTACACTATAATATACTACACTATAATATACTACACTATAATATACTACACCATACTATACTACACTGTTAGATTCTTGTTGAACGTATTGTACTAAGTTATCTATTTATCCGTTGATGGTTCCTCACCAAAAGGAACCAGTGCGATTTATATAGCTTTAGAAGAGAAACGTGGCAGTGAAAACTCTTCACCAGAACAATGGTGATGATTATTCTGGCATCTTCGAAAAAGGGCCATCATTGGTGATGGTAGAATGCCGTTGAGACGGCGTTCGTAGTAGCCCTAAATAGGATCGGGCAGAGAGACTTTCTAATCCCTCCATAGATAGGTTACTACCCCTGGCGGATCTGACAACTACACTATAATATAATGTACTCTACTACTCTACTACTCTACTCTACTTTACTACTATATTATAATATAATATAATATAATATGTTAGATTCTGGTTACGTCCAGTACTCTGTTTTGTATGTTTATTCGCCGATGGATCCCCAATAGGTGGGAATCCGAGTACT
>NLAL01000286.1:0-17458 GCA_002374735.1 Metschnikowia sp. 13-106.1
TTTCTCCAACCCAAAAGTCGATGTCAGTAGATCCCTTAATACCTTGGATAGTTTGCAAAGCTTGCATAATATCATCGAAGAAAGAACCTGACTACGTCTAAAACTCGTTTGAATACGTCAAAAACCTCGTTTGAATACGTCAAAAACTCGTCTGAATACGTCAAAAAACTCGTTTGAACACGTCAAAAACTCGTTGGAATACGTCAAAAACTCGTCTGAATACGTCAAAAAACTCATCTCGAAAACGGATCGGCCTTGTATCACCCCATGTTTCCGTCCCAGAACTGAAACCACATATCAACGTGTCAACGAATACCTAACATATATGGAGAAAAGGTACTTCGTGGATATATTGTGATCAGGCCACTGAACGACAATAGGGCTGTACATATTTGAATAATAAGGTTTTACATATTTGAACAATAACGTTTTACATATTTGAACAATAACGTTTTACATATTTGAATAATAATGTTGTATATATTTGTTAGATTCTGGTTACGTCCAGTACTCTGTTTTGTATGTTTATTCGCCGATGGATCCCCAATAGGTGGGAATCAGAGTACTTATATAGTTAGCCTGTGAGTACCAGAGAAAAGAAGCATGGTAGTTAAACGCCATGTCACGAGGTAAGGTGAACGTATGGGTCCAAGTCACGGGTTATGACGCATTGGACAAGTCATTGGGTTTCGTAGGCTCTAAAAATACCTCTATGGGTAGTGTGTTTACCCATGGTGGGTCTAACAATATTTAAATAATAAGGTTTTACAGACTTTGAATAATAAGGTTGTATATTTTGGATAATGGGGTTTTACAGACTTTGAATAATAAGGTTGTATATTTTGGATAATGGGGTTTTACAGACTTTGAAGAATAGGGTTGTATATATTTGAATAATAAGGTTTTACATATTTGAAGAATACGGTTTTACATAATCGAGTAATAAGCTTTTACATATTCGAGAAATAAGGGTTTACATATTTGTTTTAACTTTTGTTTTAGTATATATAATATACAGGGATATGTAAGTTGTACCTTACAAGACCAAAGTCCTACCTAACGGGTCCACAGCGCTTCTTATACTTTTCAGTTTGGCTAAGACCCGCACAGCCTTTATTGTTCAGATTCTGCACAGCCCTATTGTCTTTTCGATGGCCTGCGTACAACATATCCACGAAGTACATTGCCTCCGTACACGCTAGGTATTCGTTGACAATTTGAATAATAAGGTTGTATATATTTGAACAATAAGGTTTTACATACTCTGAAGAATAAGGTTGTACCGAGTCTGAATTATAAGGTTGTACCGAGTTTGAATTATAAGGTTTACATACTTTGAACAGTAAGGTTTACATACTTTGAACAGTAAGGTTTACATACTTTGAACAATAAGGTTGTATATATTTGAATAATAAGGTTGTATATATTTGAATAATAAGGTTGTATATATTTGAATAATAAGGTTTTACAGACTTTAAACAATAACGTTTTACATACTCTGAAGAATAAGGTTTTACAGACTTTGAACTATAAGACTATGCAGACTTTCAGCAAGAATCACAGCAATAAAGTCACACAAAATGTTAAAGGAATGCACGTTATCCAAGTTCCTGATGAGCCACTGGAGAATGCGCATGAGCCACACCTCCTCGGCCATCTAAAGCGTTTCTGATCTTGCCTCGTTTCTTCAACTTGTTGAGTAGCGAAACCGTCTGCTCTTTGGGCAATCGGCTGGACACCGCACTATCTAGAGCCTCGGCTCATTTGAACGATTCAAGTATCTTTCGAATTGCTTCATTCAAATGTCTTTCGAATTGCTTCATTTAAGTTTCTTTCGAATTGCTTCATTCAAATGTCTTTCGAATTGCTTCATTCAAATGTCTTTGGAATTGCTTCATTTAAGTTTCTTTCGAATTGCTTCATTCAAATGTCTTTCAAATTGCTTCAGTCTCTTGTTGCTGGACGACGTGAACTTGACGATTTGTGTTTCCTCTTCCCTGTAGTCTGCACCCTTGTCTGCACCCTTGGTGATTCTGGCGTAGGCACTGATAGAGGCTCTTGGGTGGCCAGAAACCAAATCTTGAGGAGGATGAAGATAAAGTAGGCAGTTGCCCTTTAAACAATGTGTTTGAAACGTATCAACCGTACATTCAAAAACCTCAGTTTAATAAGTAGTTTCCAAAATTGATATTGAGCTCTGGGATGGTTTAGAGGACTTTGACTTAGCACGCCTATGCCCCAATTTTTAGTACAGGCCTTACCCAATACGGATAAGACAATAAACATTTTGGGCTTGTAAGGAAAATTAATGGAATATTCTTGCTAATAGTTCCCGAGTATACTTTGAACAATAAGGTTTACAGACTTGAGCAATAAGACTGTGCAGACTTTGAATAATAATACTGTGCAGACTTTGAATAATAAGGTTGTACAGACTTTAAACTATAATACTGTGCACACCTTTAACAATAAGACTGTGCACACCTTGAACAATAATACTGTGCAGACCTTAAACAAACAAAAAGTGTAAAATGTGCTGTGGCCCCGTCACATAAGATTTTGGTCATGTAAGGTACAGCTTATATATCCCTGTATATAAATATATACTAGAACATAGGTTGAAACCCGGTGACCGGGTGACCCTGAAAGAACTAATTTAAGTGCCGGATTTTCCCTCTAGAGAGCCATTGGCAAGCTATAGTAGTGGGGTTTTGATGGCCATATCCACTTCGTAGGCTTCATACTAAGCTCGAAAGTAGAGGGTAGAACTCGCCTACAATGGATCTAACAAATTACTAATTAGTACAGTTTCAAGTCAAAAAATCACTAATTAGTACAGTTTGAAGTCAAAAAATCACTAATTAGTACAGTTTGAAGTCACAAAGTTACTAATTAGTACAATTTCAAGTCAAAAAATCACTAATCGGTACAGTTTTAAGTCACAAAATCACTAATTAGTACAGTTTCAAGTCACAAAGTTACTAATTAGTACAATTTCAAGTCAAAAAATCACTAATCAGTACAGTTTTAAGTCGAAAAATCACCAATCAGTACAGTTTTAAGTCAAAAAATTACCAATCAATACCGTTTCAAGTCAAAAATTCACTAATCAATACCGTTTCAAGTCAAAAAATCACCAATCAATACCGTTTCAAGTCAAAAAATCACCAATCGCTACCTGTAGATTAGATAACGCCAGTTCGGGAACGACAATTGCCGCACCAGGAGAACCCATGATTAACCAGGGTGTAACATCCAGTGGATGACTCATACCATAAGACATTGGCCTCATAGTCTCATCAGGATATGTAAAGACTTCACAAGAAGTGATTACTTCTTTGGGGTATTATCAATACCAAATTTTTGGTGGGTCTGGTTTTGGAGGCATCTTTGTGTACTTCAGGCAGTTGATGTTCCATTTATTACTAACAATAAATGGAGCGGAGTCCCCATTATATATCTGGAAATTCTTCCTTCAACACTCAATCAATTTTTGCAAGTATCAAGTCAAAAAATTACCAATTAGTACAGTTTCAAGTCAAAAAGTTATTACTCAGTACAGTTTCAAGTCACAAAATCACTAATTAGTACAATTTCAAGTCAAAAAGTTATTAATCGGTACAGTTTTAAGTCAAAAAATCACCAATCAGTACAGTTTTAAGTCAAAAAGTTATTAATCAGTACAGTTTCAAGTCCAAAAATTACTAATTAGTACAATTTCAAGTCAAAAAGTTATTAATTAGTACAGTTTCAAGTCAAAAAATCACTAATCGGTACAATTTCAAGTCAAAAAATCACTAATCAGTACAGTTTTAAGTCAAAAAATCACTAATTAGTACAGTTTCAAGTCAAAAAATCACCAATCAGTACAGTTTCAAGTCAAAAAATCATTCCCGTATCCAACAACTTGTTAGAAATCTTACGTGCCTCGGCACCATGCAACCCCAGACTATACACGTAGCGACGAGTCGCCCATAAATATGGGAAAGGCCGGGACTTTTGAGAGACCAGTCTTTTACCTGATTTAGTTTATATACAAGTTCCAGGCTTGAATCCAGAATCCGGCCAAAAACCCGTCCCTCTTTAAGCGAACAGAACCTCCAACCGAACCCTAACACTTGAACAATTTGCCGGTACATTTCTTGGTGTATCAGTGTATTACTGAGGACGATAGCCCGACGAAAGAAGAACTGTCGGTAAAGTGTACTGGCTATAGTTACTGACTACTGGCTACTACAGACTATATTTACAGACTATATTTACAGACTATATGCTAAACACTACATTGAATATATTATTTCACAGTCTATATTCCTCACTATACTCTATAGGACACATGATACTGCTATATACACTTCACAGTTTATCCACTTCAATGTACCATACGATAAACTACAGCACACTTGTACTTATTAATCCATATACTCTCCATACTCTACATACTCTACATACTCTCCATACTCTACATACTCCACATACTCATACGTCGTATGCCCAAACACAAGAGTCTCCGGAGAAGGAGGCTTGGATCAGATCAACTGCAGAGGCCAAAACGGCGGCATCCGGTTCGGGTTGGGCTTCTGGAACAAACGGTTGATGTTCGGGGAGTGCACACAAGTACAGAGCGTTCCCAATGTAGTAATATTCATATGACGTCAGCACCAGCGACTCTGTAAAGTTACTATAAGTTTTCAAATCATCCGATTTACTCTGGTCAGTTTTGCAACCTCTATTGTAACCAAAAAGGACGTTTAATGGTACTTGGGAAGTTCCAGGACTGCATATAGGAGCAGACCTGCATATAGGCTAGACTTCTTAAGTAAGTTACTTGTAGAATTATTCCATTCACATGCCAGTGACGTACTAGAGTTTATTAAAATAAGAGAGTATCATGGAATATTTGTTCTTCTCTTCAGCCACCAGTACCAATAATTACTACTTCGCCACAAACTGTGACTAGACCTTTTTGGCTACCTCTGTCAGTGGCTAATAGCTAGGACAAGACCTATGAATCTGCTTTATCACGGTCATGAAACCCTTCATCTTGAAGTAGCCATTACGAGACTACTGGTTAGAATCAATAGAGTATCGTGTGATGTATATTACTATAGTAAACAGAGTGCCTGGCGTAATAACAAGAATCTAACAAGTACGTAGTGTCCATACATTATTCATACTTAAATTGAATGAATGCACACATTGCACATTCAGTGGATCCATAGATACTCATTATCCTTTACTCAAACTTAGTTTTAAGTGCTGTCTTCCGACTCAGGCCTGAATAATACTCAGTACTAAATCTCCCTTGTACTGAAATCATAATCCTTCACTCGTAAGTGTCATACTGCATCTTCTGGATCATGTGTAGTTGACCTCTTAGATTAACCATAGCTCAATTTCATGCACTCCCATGAGTACATCAATTGGAGATTCATACAGATGGTGTCGCACAACTGGTATCTACTCCTGCCAGATGAAATCCCGGGCCACGTCGTTCTCAATGGCAGGCCTCTGGATCCGGGTATGGATCTTTTCACACACACTGCTGGCCTTCTCGATCACGTGCACCAAGTCTTCATCGGAGAACGACCCATGGCCATCCACAAGAAGAAGCTTGGACGCCCGTGCATCCCGGATACCAAAAGCCACCACATGATGGCTCGAAGACTCCCGGAGCACTTTCAACGAAGGAAAAGCCTCCAAAGTGCCTGCGGGAGAAGTTGCAAGCGACACTGCTGCAAATGACTCATAAAGCGCCACTTTGGCATTGACAAGCGCAAAATACACACAGTTCACCGCAGCACTCAACTCGTTGCACGTATAGTATTTACCTGAGGCTGCACTACCATCCACCGCATCCAGGCCCTCTGCATCACTATCACAAGTTAAAAACTGCACCACGATTTGGATCAGTTGCCGAGGATATTTGAACCGCACAATAACCAGCTGCAAAATCAGCCGTAAATAGTCCTCCATCACTTTTTCTCGCGTGGCTGAAACTCCTTTGGAGGGCCGTACTATGATCTCCAAACTGGCTTGCGTAGGCATTTCGTGCCTGAGTTTGGCCTCTATCGGGCCCGTCACTGATGCTATCACATTCGTGTGTCCTGCAGACAACCGCGCCGACCCATCCACCTGGTCTAGTTTTGTCGACGACACTGTAAAGGGGGGCATATTATTGGGTATAGGGATGTATTCTATTTATTTTGGCTGCTTGGCTGCTTTAGTTTTCTGGAACGGGCTCTATATGTCGGATGCGATTGTAGCTTATTCCAGGTTGGCTTTTCTGGTGATGTGTTTTCTTTGGGTGTGCTGGTTTATACGCTTCCCAAATGTAATTCTCAGAACGACACACTCTATAAACGAAACGACAAATCTGGTTGACACGGATTGCTGATGCCCTCAAAAGTATCGGAGTTGTAGAAGACTATGAGGGTCTTTTGGTGAGATGCGATATGCGTCACGTGTGCGCACGCACGTGACCCGCACATGACCCTAACTCCATTCTCTGCTCTCTTCTAACTTCTGTATGTCTGAGTACGAGAACGCTTTGCTCCAGGATTTCGAGAGTGACGAGGATATCGATGTGGAAGAAGTTGGAGATGAGAAGTGGGGACATGAGCAAGCCCGAGCTTCAACACCTTCTTTTTCCCCGGAAAATGGCCTTTTGAGTAAGCCGCAACACCTAAACATACCCTCCAACAAGGGACATTCTAATGGTAACACCCCAAATGAAGCCCAGCTCAATTTTCATGAAAATTCTGGTTCTAATGGTGAAAACCCGGAGTTTTTGACGGATTCTACTCCAGAAAACACCCAAAACACTCTTTCGGCCATCCAAATGCTTCTACAAAAGCGTAATTCCGCTCTAAATGTCGGAACAAGGCTCCAGAGAATTGACTCCATGAAACCTGTTCCAGTAGAGTCCCTCCTGACTGTTTTGGGGCTCATTCCCGAGATTCGCCGGGAATTATCCCGGGCAATTGAAAATACCGATTACCATGAACTTCTAGCGCAAATGGCCCAGCTGAACGAAAGCGAAGAGTACCGTTTTCTTCAGTCATTGAGTGCTTTGCCAGCAATAATCCAGGAGGAAATCGGGCTTCTATACAGGTACGTCTGTGTGCAGTACAAGGTAGTTTTCCCCGAGTTGGAGACGCTAGTACCCAGTTCCGAAGCCTACTGTGGGGTCGTGCTTGAAATTGGGCAGGATTTGGCCGATATCCGGGCGCACGAGACCAATTTGAAGCGTCACGTGACCCCGGAAAAGGTCCTAACCATTGTTATGGCCGCCCTACAGCAGCACGCCAGGCTGTTCACGCTATCAGAGGAAGATATGAAGAGTGTGGCCGCAGCATGTGCGGCGTGCACGGAACTCCACGGGTTTCTCCGAGAAATCGCCCATTACATAGCCGGAAAATTGGCCTCGTTTGCTCCCAACGTCACTGCTTTGGTGGGACCAATCACTTCGTCGCAGTTGCTCATGAGTTCGGGTTCTTTGGCGTCTTTGGCTCTGACTCCTGCATGCAACCTCCCGTCTCTAGGGGCTCGAGAACTTCTGATCCAGCACTCGGGAAGTTCCGGAAAAAATACCGGGTACCTCTTCCACTCTCCTATTCTCCAAGGCCTTCCTCCCGAAATCCTCCGACTGGCGCAGCGTGTGCTTTCGGCAAAGACAGTGTTGGCAGCACGCGTGGACTTGGCCCGGTCGTGTACAGACGGCACCATGGGCCAAAAGTACAAGCAACAAGTGCAGGACCAAATCGACCGACTTCTTACTCCACCAGAGCGGGTGAAGACAAAAGCTCTTCCCGTTCCGCAGGAGCAAAAGTCCAAAAAAAGAGCCGGGCGCCGGTTCCGCAAGGTCAGAGAACGGTTTCAGATGTCGGAGCTCCGAAAGGCACAGAACAAGGTGCAGTTTGGAAAGGAAGAAGACCATGTGGTGGACGGTTATGGCGAAGAAGTTGGTCTAGGCATGAGCAGACAACTGGATAGTGTGCAGGTGAACCGGAATACCGATGCACGGATGTCTAAGGCCATGATCAGCCGGTTGCAGCTGCAAAAAGAAAGAGACACTTTGGATTCTCTTGCAGAGACAATTGTTTTGGCCCCAGCAGAGAAACGTAAGGTGGAGGAGTCATCCGATTGGGGCTCAATGAAAAAGAGAAAGGTGTGATGAAGCAAGAAGTCGATAGTAATGAGGATCGAGTTACATACAATTGATCACGATATTGTATATTCTAATTTATTTATATAGCTTTTTTGCTAAGTTTCACTATTGTTCATAATACTAATAATAACTCAAAAGCACTGGGTTTAAATACATAAAAATATCTATATATGTTCATATAATTCATCAGAAACAATCGAGATATAAATTTGACCAATCTAAATTATCTATACTTCTTTTTTTGTATTTATAGATTTAATTTTTATGAATTTGCATACAGCTTCAACTAAAAAAAAGAAGTTGACCCCAAACAACAAACCTAAAAGTCAATTTTTTTGGAAGCTCCGTAATTTGGTTGACGAAAAAGTACGAAACGTTAACAAATGTTTCAATTCGTATAACGAGATCTGGGCTGACATAACCAAAAGAACTCTACTATCTATTTTTTTTGCATACTAATCTTGAGTCCGTTTTGATTGAACTGGTTAAAACCGGTAGTTAAGGATCTGGCTGGATTTTTTTTCTGTAAATTTTTTATCATATTAGTTTTTTCTATAATTGATATATCTTTTCTATTATACATTAATAGTGCTTTCTAAATATTTTATAATTCTAATATTTAGATGTTAATAAATAATATTTATCAAATATTGGCAAAATTACATTAATTAAATGCTCTATTTTTGATATTCCAAAAACTCTCATTGTTTTATCTTTACATATAATACCAACACCTAATTTTTTTAGAGCATTTGCTTCCTCACTAATCTTGTCCCCGTGAATGTTATTAGCTTCTTGTCAAAGACTCGAAACTAAGTCATTGACATAACTTAAAATTTCTTTAATATTATCATTCAGATAAATTCCAGTATCCTTTAATTTATATCAAAGTACTTCTATTAAGTTCTGAAATTTATTCAATAATTTACCCTTTCCGAGGTTCCCGCATATGATACAGTTTTTCTTTGAATATAAATAAAATCCTATATTCTTAATTGTTGTTAAGTCCGCTTGTGTGTTGGTATTGACCTTGTTTGTGGTTTACGTATTCTTTTATATCTCCTACAATTATATGGCCTCCTGATTGTTAGATTCCGGTTTCGTCAGGTACTCTGTTTACTATGTTCATTCGCCGATGATTCCTCCTAGGGAGGAATCTGAGGTACTTAAATACTTTTAGAGAAAAAGGGCGTGCGACTTAGCACGGGAACAATAGCACTGAACGCCGTCCCAACACCGTGCGATGTTGGGCCTTAGCGTCTTGGCATGGCCATTGTTAGGATTAGACAGTGAGGGCTTAAAATACCTCCATAGGTAGGATACTACCTGGTGGATCTAACANTTGGCATGGCCATTGTTAGGATTAGACAGTGAGGGCTTAAAATACCTCCATAGGTAGGATACTACCTGGTGGATCTAACACTGATACTTTTAAATATATATATTGAGAAATCAGGGTATCGCTGAACCAGTTTTAAAATGAAGATTCACTTTCGTTGAACTTAGCACAATTATCGGCCCACACCATTTCTACGGGCGTATTAAAGCAAGGCATAGTTTACTATATCCGATTCCCAATTAATCAGATTATTCTACATTTCACACATCCTTCAGAGACTACTTTGTTGAAGTGAGACGAGCTACGTAAAATGCCTAGTAGATGAATTTTCACGGTCGAGGATTTAATTTGCGAATGGACCAATAGAGAAGTGATTGTTCAAAATATACGGCTTTTCCACTACTTTGCTACTTCACAAAAAAAGAATTCTCTGCAGAATAAATGGGAGTTATTCTATAAAGTTGGCATGAGGATACTTAGTTCTTTGACACCACTTGATTGAGGATATCAAAAAATTATGTCGTGTAATACACGGACGCCATGCATTATTTTGTATTCATTTCAGCGCCCATATTTGGCTTTACCCAAGTCAAATGGCAAATATTTGTATTTCATCATATGCTTTATTTGCCTCCTCATTGTCAAAGTGAAAATTATGAAGTACATGACGAGTATGGGCCAGAACGCAGGGATGTTGAAGATTGAAAAGAACGAAAGTATAAGAGATGCCAAGGTAAATGTAGTTCCCAAAATCCAAAATTAGAAATGGGGAGTTTTCTTATAAATGGACGGAATTCATCATCTGGTTGTTTCAACTTTTGTTTTAGTATATATTAATATACAGGGATATGTAAGTTGTACCTTACAAGACCGAAGTCCTATGTAAGGTCCACAGCGCTTCTTATACTTTTCAGTTGCCTGCATACCCGCGAGGTACCTTGCCTCCTTACACGCTAGGTATTCGTTGACAGGTTGCTCTGGTTCATCTGCACCTTCTTCGAGCGACGAAGCTTTCAGGTCTTGTTCTAACGAAGGATCCAATTTTGGTGTCAAGAATGAGAGAAACAAACTCAACAAGTTGACCATCTAAATATCTGCACCACAAGCCATATAGCCGCAAAATCAGGCTAGTTCTTAGGTGTCACATACACCTGGGAGTCCCCTCTTCGATCAAAGGAGTCATTGCTGTAGAACAGCGAGGGAACACCATCTTTATATATCGCAATTCCTCTTTTTGTCGACTCTGAAACATGTTTTTATCATTCATTTTTTATATTTATTTCATATTAAATTATCCTCTTCTGTCTCATGCTTTTTTTTTTTTGTACAGGGCCAAGTGTTAATGCAGATTACTTGTTTTCAGGTTGACGTTCACTATTAGAGAAGTTTTTTTCAGCAAAAAGCTAATGGACCTATCTAAAGTTAAAGGACTTGTTTGTTATCACAATTAAGCATACAAATCACTCCACCAACTAAGAACGGCCATGCACCACCACCCAAAAAATTAAGAAAGAGCTCTCAATTTGTCTTTTTTTTTATCGCACACGGACCTACAATTAAAATAATTTAAAAGTCCAAAGTCTGCAAGCTATCCAAACTTAAACGATTAATACTCAAAGTATTTATTGTAGAAGGGTTTATAATTTTTTATGTACCTTCCACAGTCTGTTATCGAAGATTTATAATTTTTGATGTACCTTCCTCAGTCTGTTATCGAAGACTTTTATGGATGGGGACACTACAACCTGTATAACTTTGAATTCTAAAAAATGCTTCTTTCAACGAATACTTAGCATGTACGGAGTCGATGTAGTTCGTAGAGGCGTTGGATGAGTGTGTTGAACTTGAGTAATCAGTACATTCACGTGTACTGCATGTTCATGTGACTGTATACAGATGAAACAATAAAGAATATTGTTGAAGATTAAGCCTCTCTGAGTACTCGTCTAGCTCTCGTCTAGCTCTCGTCTAGCTCTCGTCTAGCTCTCGTCTAATTTGTGGGAGTTGGCTTGGAGAAGAAAATATTGGTAAGAGACTGAAGAGGGAAAAAAGCTGGAGCGTATAAGAATGGATGAGAATATTTTTAAAAGAGATCATCGAAACAACGGTGTTAAGATACAAGGATTTCCTGGTGTAATATTACATACTAGGAGATACAGATAAGAATATAAGTGGTTAAGAAGATCACTGGAGTTCCACAATCACGTGACTTATTGAAAGCAACATGATAACTGTTCCAGAATACAGGAATGTATATTAAAACTCTCAAAACAACTTCCATATCCCTTTATATCAAATATACTAAAACATAGGTTGAAAAGTCCCATAATTACCTCCACCTCTATATTTCTGTCTATATACACTCCTACTTCCGCAAAGGCTCTTTCCAATTGTACTTGTATATCTATCTATATTCACCCAGTAGGTGCATTTAACACGGAAAGACTCTCAGCACATACTAAATTAAACTACATGCATTATAAATTAATCAGTGCACTCGACATCTGATGCCGAAGCACGGTGTACGCAGCAACAGACTTACACCAGGTATAAGTCGTCTCCCAACGGCGGAAATGCGTCCACCACTCTGAAACACACACCAACAGACTCAGTTTCAGTCAGGGATTTTAGAGTCAAACAGTATTCAGAGTATCAAACGAATTCTTGTTCAGACTCTGATTGCATCTTCTTTGGTCTCTGACCTTCCCCAATCTCCATTTTTCGAACCCTTGATCTACCTGATCAATCCGAAAAGCTCTCCTTTTCATCTGGGGTCTTAGCAACTCCCTTTCTCACGTTGGCCAACTTCAACACGTTGTCCTTGCCAAAAACAAACATTGGGTGGAAAACAATAAACAAAAGACCCACGATGGCAATCATGGCCGCATCCAACACCAAGAGGAACACCTCGTGCGTCACCAAGTACCCAGTGAAACCCTGTTTCAACTCCACCACTCTGTAGATACACCGGATATAGATGGCCGCCACGGAAAGGGTGATCACAAGCGGATACCACTTGACCAAAGGCCGTTCCCGAATAGAACCATAGCGACGGTCATAAAATTCCTCCAACTCGCGCTCCCGATAATTCTGAGCGGACTTGAAGTTGAGCATCATTTTCAAGTAGTTCAATGGCGTTCTGCGCTTGTAAGGAGAGTTTCCAGGCACATCCTTGGCATGTTTAAAGTATATCCGGAGCGTGTACTCGAACCAAAACAAAAGGAAAATTGACATGGCCACCACCTGGAAGAGAACACCGCCAAACATAGTCCACGTGCCCGGATAAGGGTCCAGGTGGTTCTGGTTGGCCATAGAGGCCATTCCTCCTCCAATTCCCTGGACCACCAAAGACCCAATATCGGATGCAAGGAAAAAATACGAGTACCACATGGGCTTCAACACCGAGTACTCGCGGCCATACACCGTGACATTCTGCGCAAAGATAAAGTAGATACCTCCCATGATGAACGCAGGCGAAATGGTCAACGTGGTGTACTGCATGATGAAGTAGTTCATATTGCTATTATCACCAAACGCCAAGACACGGCCCAAAAACCCAATGAACTCAAGTGCATATCCACAGATAAACGTAATGTTATACCAATGGTAGCGAGACCGGTAAAGCATGGCAATGTTGAAGAGAGTGACTATGGCGAAAACCACCATATAAATGATATTTCCGGGCCGACTGAGGTGGAACCCATACACATTCTCATCTTCGGCCAATTGCTGTAAATTGTACATGGCCTGCATGATGGCCTGTGTGGCCTCTGCTTTGGCTGAAGAGGCCGTGGCTGTAGCTAACTCGTTTTGAGCACTGAGAATGGCCAACGAGGCCTGGGCTCCCCGGATGGCATGAGATGGATCAATGGCATCTCCAATATATGTGACTGTTTGTAAGACCTCATATGCAGAGCTGATCTTGGACATCAAGGCTGGGCCTACTGTAGTGGCCACGGTTTTGAGCGATGTGGGCGTGGTGGTGGGGTACCCCGACGTGGGCGACCATGTCGGAATGGAAACAATCAGACTCATATTGACTGCGATGCTTTAGAATGCTTCTATAGGTGATGATCTTTGAATGCTCCTAAAGATTGGTCTATTATTGTGATGCCAAATTGCTTAGAACTGCTGTTAGTAACTTCTTCTATAGAGTTGTTGGACTAGTTGAGCGTTCATGGGTGTTTAGACTGTTTCATAGGCACTTCAAAATAGCTCTAGCTGCTGAAATTGCCGAAATAGAGTCATATTTGTTTCCAGAGTGTTTCACAAGTGTTTGGACGATGTTTCAGTTTGCGAATGGCAGTTTTTATTCACTCAAATCACACCAAACTGATTGAAGCTGGTTCAAATAGGAATCGAGACTGATTCAACCGATTCAAAAATGTTTCAAGGCTGTTTTAATTCTGATACATCTGTTTCAAGCGTGTTTCAAGCGTGTTTCAAGCGTGTTTCAAGCGTATTTCAAACATGTTTCATGATCCATCTGTTTCATCTGTTCCATCTCTTCCGAACAACTTCTGGTTGTTTGACGTCTTCGCGCAGCTCAAACCTTGCTCAAATCTTGTTCTATAAACAACTCTCAAACACTCCAACCGTCTCCATCTTCTGTTCCCAACTAGTCCTAAATTTTCTTTCTTGACATACTTGAATATGTTGCAAATAGTGGTCAGGGTGTCACTGCACAAAAGCGGATCTGACTTTTGTTTTCTTGCAGAACAATGGAACAATGAGGGTTTAAGTATTATAGAGATTTCTGGAAATGCTGCGCGCTCCGCCTCGACCTCTGCGGGCCTGCATATACTGCAACATCCATCAAACCCTTCGGCGGCACCTAATGCAGTGCTGCAAATACGGGGTTGAATATTAAGGGTAAATTTCTTGGGTGTTTTACTAGTGTTTCAAAGTTGTGAAAAATGTCTTTCAATAAATTATGTTTCATACTATTAATACTATTTCAGACTGTTTCGGGCTGTTGCAGGCTGTTTTATAGGAGTTCAATGTATTTCTGTAGCCTAATCTTGCTTGTCTGTATTCATATTGGGTTGTTCCATGTGTACACCATAATCCGCCTTTTTTGTTTTTTTTTGTTTTTTTTTTTTTGATCTCTGTTTTTTATCGACACCGCCCACTTTTCTAACCTCCTGCTACAAATTATACATATTCATCAAGCGGCTGTTCGTATTTGGGAGATCAGTTATGGACCAGTTCGGAGCCCTGATTGTTTGCGCGCAGCAACGCGTAATACGAGCACAGCCTGCTTCTCACCTAACGGAATTTTTCCCAAAAAGGGCTCATAACCGAGATCCACACTTTATCCTTTAGCGATCACGGAATTTCTAAAGATTAGATCTCTCGATCACGGAAATCAGTTTGTTTTTTCAAAATGCTCTCGTACGCCCAGCTAAAGAAGATTGTACTCAATAATTATATATATATATATATATATAACACCAGTACACCAGGCCATTTGGTTTCCAGTATGTATAAATTTCAATGGTGGCTAGCGGGCTACTTTCCACTAGCGGTTTTTGATCAGCGGGCTACTTTCCGCTAGCGGTGTTTGATCAGCGGGCTATCTTTAGAGTCTATTTAAATCAGGATTAACAATGCCAAGAAAAACACGGGTCTGTCTACACGTAGTACGTTTCCTGCAGGGTTCAGTATCTTAGCCAATCACCTCCTTTAATCCCCGCAGATTCGCAGACTTTTATGATGCACACGATGGGCGCCACAAAATAATGCAGCCCTGTTGCGGAATAAATGCGTTCCGTATTCCGCTTCTTTATAAGTGAATTCCGTTCCGTATTCCGCCTCGGAATAAGTGATTTCCGTTCCGTGTAAATTAGACAACGCATGTTCCGCATTCAAGCTAGCGGCACCAGGTGGACCATAGATTAACCACGGTGTAATGTTCAGTGGACAGGGACCGAAAGAGACTGTCCTCATAGTCTCGTCAACATATGTAAACATTTCTCCGTAAGTGTTTACTTCAAGAGAGGAGGAGGTGGTGTTCACAGTGTCCATTGGAGTATTATCAGTTCGAGGTCATTCGGTGGATGGCTTTAGGGGGCATTTTTGGGATTCCTTAGACACATGATAATTGATTGATTTAACTCAGCAAAGACCGATATGGTACAGACTCCCTTATTTATATGGGGGGTCTACATTCACATTACCGGCGGTTGTAGTAACCATTGGTGCACATGAAAAAGAGGTGCTATGTTAGCGCTATCCTGCAAGCCATGGGACTCAGAGCGCACTCGCCTTGTTACTATTTTTAAAAATTTCGTTATACTGCACACTGACACCAGCCCCCACCTTACCATACTCACTTTCGCCCCCATACCACTTTCCACACTACACATATTTACTAACCATTTTTACCATATTTACTAACCATTTTTACCATATTTACTAACTATATTTACCATATTTACCATATTTACCATATTTACCATATTTACTAACCATTTTTACCATATTTACTAACCATATTTACCATACTTACTAACCATATTTACCATATTTACTAACCATTTTTACTAACCATTTTTCTAACCACAGTCACTGACCATATTCACTTACAATATTCACTAACTGTTAGATTCTTGAATACGTCTAATACTGGGAGTTATGTTCATTCGTTGATGGATTCCCAATAAGTCCAAATCAGGGTAATTATATAGCTAACCTATGAATACCAGAGAAGTGAAGCAGGGCGCTTAAACGCCATGTCACGAGGGAAGGTGAATGGATGAGTCCAGGTCACGGGGTATGGTGCCTTGGATGAGTCATAGGCAAAGATACCTCTATGGATATTGTGTTTACCCATGGTAGGTCTAACACTAAGCATATTTACACACTATATTTACTATATACATCACATCTGGCTAGATCCACCATAGACAGGGCCCGCCTATAGAGGTACCATGAAGCCAGAGTAATGGTAACAATAGCCAGGCCATATCGGGAGTTTTCAATGGCCATCATTGTACGGAGATTTCTTGGCATTGTTCCAGTGGAGAGTTTGTCGAATGCCACGTTTCTCTCAAAGTTGTATGAGCCACTCCGGTTCCTTCCTTTGAGGAATCAACGAACATAATTTTAATAAGGCATAAGTTTATCAAACATGACAATAATAAGTCTAATGAATCTAATAAATCATACAGTACATATTATATTAAATAAGGTACTCAATTTTCATCATATAAGGGTATGGGAGATAGTTTTTCGGTGGGGTGAAAAAGTGCGCATTTTGCAACAATAGTGAGAATCTGCTATTATACTGAGAACACAGAGAGAACATGGTAATGAAATATATAAGGTGATATATTTCATGGTAAATTATTTCATCTCTATAAATTCAGAATTATTCAGCAGTATACCAAAAAATATTACGGCTTGGCTCTAGTACGCTACAATTATACTCTACTGCCGGTTAGGAGCCCGCGCCCTCACTTCAAAACCAACTAGGTACAAGATCAGGTATAGACTGTTTTCTTACACCCAATAACTACTTGCTATTAGTATTAGTATTAGTATTAGTATTAGTATTAGTATTAGTATTAGTATTAGTATTAGTATTAGTATTAGTATTAGTATTAGAATTAGTATTAGTATTAGTATTAGTATTAGTATTAGTATTAGTATTAGTATTAGTAGTAGTAGTAGTAGTAGTAGTAGTAGTAGTAGTAGTAATAGTAATAGTAGTAGTAGTAGTATTAGTATTAGTAGTAGTAGTAGTAGTAGTAGTAGTAGTAGTAGTAGTAATAGTAATAGTAATACTATTACTCAGACCTGGATTTATTGAGTACAGTCTAGATCTAATCAGTCTTATTCACAATTGTCCCGTGGGAACTCCTCCGTAAACGTATTTACCATCAAAATGGCCCTCAAGCGGGGCATAGTCCCAATCAGATAACGTTTCCTTCTGTACGGGAACGACA